>JBBPTD010000557.1:0-22618 GCA_038093895.1 Boletus aff. mottiae
CCTCACTGCGCTCGCCCCCTGCTGCACCGCACATGCAACAGCTGCCGCCGTCGCCCACCCCCGTTCCTGTGCACTCGTCTTGCGCCCCTGGTACGCCCCTTCCACGCCCCCTGCTCCAACACCGCTCCCCATACCGACTTTTTCGACGGCCCTACCAGTAGGGGATAGCCCGCCAACGCATTCCCAACCTGCCCGTGTTCGTTTTTTCCATTCATGAGTTCGAGGACCCAGGCTTCACCTGTGAGGATTGATGTATGGTAGGGTATCCTTTCAGAATTGGACATGAAGATGAGATTGTAGTAGTATACCATTTGAACGACTATGATTGTGAGCAACTGAACGAGTCGGTGACGACGTTTTGCTTGACATTGTGCCTCGATGTCCATGGTGGTTGATAAGGATCCCTGATCGATCAGTTGATCAGTATTTATCCGTGATGATCGTGACGATGGCGTGACGATGGCAACGATGGCGACCAACTAGCCGAACCGAATCGAGACTCAAGTTTGATTTTTTGACAATCCGGACTGGCGTGGTGACCTCGCTTGGCGTTACGCGAGGTCAACAGAGGAGTCACCACGCACCGCGTTGACTCCGAGTATACCCTATCGACTAAGTTGTCCAAACTTATCCGGTCTTGCCCGAGGTGCTAGAGGATAAACCGCATGGCGTCGCCGCCGCATCTGTCATACTAGTATATATATTGCTAGTACTACCCACTGGCGGGTCGCTGTTCTGTTGACAACATGCCTTCCTCCAAATTCAGGCGAACATTTATCGTTGGTTGTGGCTCCACAGCGTTCACGAAGGTATTTCTTACTCACTCACTGCGATCGAAAAAGTTCATCACTCTGAATTTCGTAGCCCAGGGGCGAGAGAACGATCGAAGAGGCGAGCCTTCCGCTTTTTTTTGTCCATTCCAGAATTTATATATACAACTCCCCAGATGAGCCTGGAGGCTGTAACGAAGGCTCTACTTGATACAGGTAAGACGCACCATGCTTGCCAACTGCAAGTACTTTAAACCATGACTTTGAAGGTGTAACATACGACGCTGTCGAGACCGGATTTGTCGGGTTTTGCTACAGTGAATCCATGAGTGGCCAGGTAAATTTTTGTGTCCTATCTTCCAGTTCGCGATGGTTCATGTAGTGCTTCTCTGTCCAGAGTGCGCTTTATCACCTCGGCATGACCGGCATCCCGATTACAAATGTCAACAACAACTGCTCCACCGGAAGCACTGCCCTTGTTCATGCAGCCAATGCCGTCAAGACCTCCCTCGTGGAGTGTGCCCTTGCGCTTGGATTCGAGCGTATGGCTTCAGGGAGCCTCGCTAACCAATATCCGGACCGTTTGGGACCGCTTTTCCTGTTTGGCGTTAAGAACGTAGAACTAGAGGAATTACTAGGCGAAAGCTTTGGGCCCATGGCTCCAAGGATGTTTTCAAACGGCGGGAAGGAGTATTGTGTCAAGTATGGTGTCAATGTCGAACACTTTCACTTTGCCAAGATTGGTACGTTCTAGTTCCTATGTATCGTATCGTCATCGACGTGGCGCTTGCTGAGGAGCGTTCGACATGACAGCCGCCAAGAATCACAAGCATGCCGTCAACAACCCGTATGCTCATTTCCGGGATGGATGGACGGAGGAACAAGTCTTGAATTCACCCAAGGTTACTGACCAGCTCACGAAGTTTATGTGTACTCCAACGTCTGTAAGACTGCTGAATCTTTCTTATTGTGATATGGAACCCTCACCGGGTGTTAGGACGGCGCAGCTTGTTGTATAGTTGCTTCCGAGGACTTTGTACGCGCTCACAAGCTGGAGAACCAAGCTATTGAAATTGTTGCACAAGCACTCGAGACAGACGAACCATCCGCATTCGAGTCGAGCAGTCCTGCGGAACTGGTCGGGTATGGGACAACAAAACGATGTGCAGACAAAGTGTTTTCGCAGGCTGGTTTCGCACTGGGACATGGACGAGACGAAGTTGGTGTGGTCGAGTTACACGACTGCTTTGCTCCAGCCGAGGTGAGTATGTTGCTCTCCCGCCACTGTTTGACAATGTCAGAATCGATTTGACAGCTCTTTCTATATGATGCACTGGGTCTTTGTGCACCAGGAACGGCACACAAGTTGGTGGATAATGGTGATAACACTGTAAGCCATCATCACTCGGACTACTGTGTAATTCTAACTTGACATAGTATGGTGGAAAATACGTCATCAATCCTAGCGGCGGTCTAGAAGCAAGGGGTCACCCCATCGGCGCGACAGGGCTAGCAATGCATTTTTCCATCGCCAGTGCGTGTTATGCGCTCCTTCCGTTCTAGTCTTGCCGCTCCCTGACTCAATATTCCGAATCCTAGTGCAATTACGTGGATGTGAGTTTTCTCCCATTCGTTTCATCATTCCGCTCATCGGACTTGCGTAGGGTCTGGCATATCTCAAGCACCGAACTTGTTCAGCACCCCAGACAAGCGTGGGAAATATGGCCTCGTTCATAACGTCGGTCTCGGTAGCGCGGCGGTTGTCAGCCTATTGCGCCGTCCCGAGTTCTTTGAAGCTGGCGGCGAGGACGGTCGAACGAGGTCTGCTTTTTCCTGCCTACCAAATCCTCAGGCGTGCTGATCCGTGACTGGGACGCCAGGCTCGGGTACAATCATGCGACGGAATGCAGACCGATCACGATGGCGGATTTAGACAAGGTCAAAGCAAAGAAGTCGTCAAAATATGTGCTCCACGCAGGTTTGGCCAAATTGTGATGAGAGGACGACAGTGAGTTTCTTGTCGAGCCCTTATCAACTTGTAGACTATTGTTACTTGCCCCCCTTGGTGGTGAAACCTTGTAAATCCCAGACCGTATGAAATCAGGATGAATTTATGTCATCGGTGCTCTACTGGTAGCTTCCAGAAGGTGGCCATGGAGCATATGATGACCATGCATATGCTGCGCAAACGTCCAAAAGGTGGTTAAATAATTTATCATTATGATTGACATACTAGTATATATGTCTACAAACTTATTCTCTTCTCGTACACTGCCAATGAATTCTCTTGTAGTGCCAAGTCGACGAGCACGTCACTCTTCATCCATCGTCTAGATAACCCACACTATCAGCGACCAAAGAAAAACTCAAACGACAAAAAACAAGACACACCTCCGACACTGTTGTTGCACTCTCAAAGTCACCCTCAATAAGCAACCGCCCGTCCAAAATTTTACCCATGTGGGTTTGACCAAACGACATTCCTTTTCTCCGAAGGCCGAGCAACACCTTGATAAACGGCAACGGTGTGGACTGGAACGTACGCTGAACTTGTCCGGTGAGTGAGCCACGACGGTGTTCGGGCGTGATGAATCCATCGCATTCGAAGACCATTTCTTCTTCGTCTTGTAGGTCCGGGGCGTACACGCAGAGGAACCGACATAGCCAGATGTACGCCGCGTGATCGCTCAGGTAGAGTTGACCCGCAAATATATTGAGCTGGCTCACCAGTGCTTGGGGTGGTGTCCAATCAGATGAGACCGTGGGGATGTTGTACAAGTCGAAATTGTCGCTCGGCTTCATAGATTTGGTCGTTCGTGGGGTGTACAAGTGGAGGTGGACGCGCTCGCTCTTGCGGATGGATGGCAATAACCGTTCGACTTCGTGAGGGCTGAGAATGACGAGGACCTGTCTGACAGCCGTTTGGCTGGAGACGATCCACTGGACCGGTCGCAGAAACTCATCCATTTTGGATGATGTGTCACCTTCGGAGGGGACAATTGTCTGACAGAAATCATTCGTAGCCAGGACCCAGCAGCTCCAGACCTGCGAGTCGTTCGCAACTGCAGACGTGTTGCCGAGAGTAATGAAGATCGGGCGAAAAACAGCAGACCGGGTGGGGATGACACCAGTCTTGACAAAGTTGACGACTTCTTTGGGCAGCGAATGTTTCGCCGGTGACACTCGAGGCGGTCGTTCCACTTCTCGTTCTCGTTCGACCTCATGGACGACCTCTCGTTCTTGCTCTTCGTCCATCCCTCCCTCATGAAACGAGGTGATACCGAGGCTGATGCAGCGCTCGCGAATCTCGGGTACGGTGAACACAACAGTACGTGAGGCATCATGTGGCGCGTAGAGCTCCACGAGTGATTTGACCTCGGGTTGAAGCCACTGAGTTGACAGTCGCTCTGCTGTGAGCTCGCTGGCGCAAAATTTGGACCAGGCACTGTAGCGAGTTCGGTGATTCATTCCTTGTTGTGCCCAGTGAGGTGCCCGCTGTTGGATATCGTCGCATGTCTCACGTATGGTCCAATGAAGAATATCCATGGTGTCGATGACGTCCAGAGGGCCTTTTCCAGCCACTGAACGGATACGCCGATCAATTTCGAGAGGGGCGAAGAACATGAGAGAATGGCCATGACCAAGCTTCCGCATCCGCATGCAACCTACGGACGACGAACATTTAGATGTGGGGATTAGTGTGTAAACTATACATACCTTGGGCCAAACGATCTTTGGTGACCTTGGGACCAAGCGTGACGGCGGCACGGAACCCAATCGGGAACTTGATGTCGGTCCCACGTGTATGAGCATCGTCGAGGTATATAATGCATTGATCCAATTGCTGCGCGAACGGTGACGATAGCAGAAGCTGCGTGCTGCCGTCTCGCATGAGGACAGTCAGTTCGTCATCCTCATTGAAGTAGATGGCTGCAGATGCGTTGGTACTGATGGCCAGCCACGCTTCGGCTAGCTTGTGATTCTGCAAGTCAAGCATCTGGGCACCGACGTCCAACAAAACGCGTATCTCGGGCTGTTGAGCAACCAAGATCTCAAGGAATTCAACGGTAGTTCGTCGTTCGCCGTTCTCATGGGTAGTACATAGATAATGATTGTTCTCCGATTGCAAAAGGTATGAGAGGACCTTCGCATTGGTCCCGCGTTGGTGATTGGGGTCGCGCTGCGTGATATGCAGCGGTAATAGATATCGGCCATCGTTTGTTCCCGAAAATCCTAAGATACGGTTGGCCAAATGGCTGGGAAATCTTGTCCTCACTCACCGGTCACCAACTGCACTTTTTTCTCTGCCAAGTCCCAACCCGAACACGCCAGTTTTAAAGGAAACTCTTTCGCTTCCTTCGGGAACACGACTCTCGCGAGGTAAAAATCGACTGTAGCACGATTGCGAGAGAATAGAGGAACGAGAAGCGTTGTCCACTGCTCCGAAGACTTTAGGTTAATGGCGGTGTAATTCCGAAGTGAACCCGGTACGGAATCGCAGTCTCGAACCCAGAGGTTGTAATCCACTGAGGGGTCATCTTGCTTCAACAATAATTGGAAGGTAATCTTGAGTTGCTCCTCGGTCAGGCCCCCATAGTAGTACGAGAGGCATGTGAGCACGATCGCGACATCCGGGTGTCCAAACTCGGCTTTCGGCGCCGGTACGTCCTTCGCGCGATACGGAACTGCAAGCATGGTTCGCTTCGGAGCAAGACCATAATCAACGCGCCACCGCTGATCCCGAAAAGCGAATAGAAGGATGTCAGTGGCCAAGAGACCACGAAGCAGTAGTAGGCCTCCCCAGAGTGTGCTCCGTTGAGCGTACTCTTCCACGGCCTCGGACGTCGGCAGAGACACATCCTTCTCCGTAAGGAAGCTGAGAATGGCATTTCTAAGCTGAGAATTTAGCTGCCGAAGGTTGAAATTTGGGAGCAAACCATCGACCGCGTCATATGCTATCTGGGATATAAGAGCCTTAGCAGCGTCGGGCTGTAAGATCCGAATGTGAGGGAAGGAACCGGATGGACCACTTTCATATTCAACCCCTTCCTTGAAAGACGTCCGAAGAGACGTTGCATGGTTCCTAACGGCAGCGAGAACCTGTTGAGTCGTAGTCCAACGTTCAGGGAAGCCTTCCATAGGCTGCTGAGAACCAATGGTGTATACTAATTGATAGCGAACATGAAGAATCTCGTCGCTTTCGTCCAGGATGTCCCGTGCGTGAGAATGCAACCAGCTCTGCAGTTTCAACAATGGCGGGGCGACGGCCTTGTCCGAGAATAGTTGTTTCTCTACAGTCACCAACTTGAGTGACAATACATGATCTGGCTGGACGACTATGACGCCACGTTTGCGCACACATTCCAACATAAGCGACTGCAAAGCAGCTGCCTCGTCGGCGCCGAGTGAGAGTGTTCGAGAAAATGGAAGGTAATAAATTTGGCGATTGGTAAGCCCGCTGAGGCGATCGACGAGGACCTGGAACATCTGGGCGGTCAAGGCTTTAGGGACGACAACTCGGACTAGTTGTTTGCCATCGGCAAGTTTCGCGACAGAAATAGGCACGATGACGGACGATTTCCCTTCGCCCATGTTGAGTTGCATCGCTGTGTTGTCACCAGAGCGCGGGGATATCATCTCGTTGGCAACGTCGACCTGAACACGTCGAATGAGGAAGTTGCCCTGTAACTGACCGCGCAAGGTAAATTGACTAGATTCAGTGGAGGAACACACTCATCACTGGAAAAACGCACCTGTATCAAAATCCAGTCTGGTTCGACTTCGGGATCCCACCCATCACATCCACCACTGTTCAGCTCCTTGTAGAACTCCTCGTGGTGACCACTCAAGGCGAGACGAAGCAACCTTCGAGCGCGCTGGAGGTCGAGCAAGAGTAGTGCCAACCGAATGAGGCACTTTTTCCAGGGTCCAGTGAGCTTGACTATCGACGTCGAAGCAAGGCACCGGAAAAGCGCGTTGGCTGTAACGCGAGGCCACTGACCGGACCGCTCGAGAGCTTGATCACTCTCGTTACTTGGACCGAGAATGCCCTGGATGCGCGCCACATCCTCTGCAAAGCCATCTTTGCAAAGCGTGTAGTAATCCACCAAGAGTTCAATTGCCTCGCCAGCTGGGGCCTCCATGACGACCTGTGATGCCGGGGCGTGAGACACTTCATCAGAAAAATGCTGTGCACTTGTTTCAAGGTCGGACGCATATTGTTGTTGAAATGGATCCATCGTGTTCCCTTGAATAGTCGTGATCAGTCGTCGAAGTTCATTGACACCCGACGAAGACGAGGTCGTTTCACCCGCAATAGGATGAGTGAGTTGGTCACGGGGTTGTACTGGCGGCGGTGGTCGGGTGAATATGAGCTGGTCCAAGGTGACTGATGGTGCCATACGAAACCGAATGTTGAGAATAGAATCAAACCTATATCTTGGGAACGCAGCAGCTGGGGATCCGGGGTCGAGGCCATGGAAGATGCCTCGAACACGAGTGAGATGATCCCGCAACTGGATGTTCCGAGAGCAACTCTGAAGTAGATCTTGGATTTTGGAGTCCAGCCGCGTACAGTCATATGCATCGGATTCGAATGAGATTGCGGGAACGTTAGGTGACCATTTCCTAACGACTTTAGCGGCGACGTCGTTGGCTTCCTCATCCAATCGAGCTTTATATGCCTTTCGCTGACGTTTCCCCAAGGCCCGAGATGATTCGCCTGGTTCAGCAGGGATGGAACTCTCGGGGCTGAGGTAGAACTCCTGTGCGCAGGTAAGTACCATCTGCACCACTGTCGGGTGTGTGGGTCGATATCCGTCGGAGAGGTCGTATTCGGAGTGAGCAGGGAGATTTTCTGCGCGAAATTCTGGGTGTACAGCAAATGCTAAGAGAGTTGGGACAATTTTACTCAGATCACGCGAGCTGTATGCCATGCTTGATAGTGTGAATACCAGCTTGAAACGATCTTGTGCTTTCTTGGTCTCCCGAAGAGCGTTGTAGGCCTTGATCCATATTGCTGGGAAATGGGGGTTCAACCATGAGCGTTGGTACGTGAATGACAAGACGGCACTACTGGCCAAAGGACTTTTCCACGATTCGGCAAGGCCCACCAAGTCCTTCATGGTGATTGCCGCTGGGTCGACTGACCATTGGAAGATGGCAGTGGCTGCTACGAAAGCCCGGTGCTCAGCCGAGTCGGACAGTATCAAGTCACGGGAATGGTACGTTGCGTCGCCGTCCCCCCTCGAGAATTGCTCAGAAGTCTCACTTGGTAGAAGGTGGTGAGCGCGGAGCAAACTGCGTCCAAATAGATGGTCGTCGTGGGATGGGAACTTCTTGAGACCTTTGGTCTCCCAACCGTCATGAAAAAGTTTTGCTTTTGTCACATGTCCCTTGATTTCCTTGGCGGCGAGGTAAAGACGGTGGTTTTGGGAGCGAACGGGAAGGTTTAGCCAATGAACGACTTGCATGTTCTTTTGAAGGTGGAGCGAACGCGATGGGCATAGGGAGGCGATCAACCGCAGGAGCTCCACATCACGAACGCTGAATTTGATGGTCGAGCGGCAAGAAGCTGACTGGAGTAGGCCAAGTGCCTCCTCTGTACCCGACTTCCCTGTTAGAGGATCGGTGCTGTATCCACTACTGGTCAAGGCATGTAGGGAGGCAAGGTACAGCTTGTTTGTCAAGCTGACGTTCCCAGCCAAACAATTCAGCTCAGTGTCAATTCTATATGTCTGGTACGTGACCCGCTGAAGGGTGGGACCGCGGATATCGACCTCGACACGAACATGATGACCGTCCGTCTGGAACGAAAGCTCACCCTCGGGAATGAGGACACAGCGTGGGACGAGCTCGCCGGAGGTAATATTGTCCATAACCTTTGGCCGGAGCACAAGCTGATTGGCTAAACCAAACAGTGTTCCGATCGACTGATTTTTGTCGTAAACCATGTCCCGGATGTCGTGAGATTGAAGGTCCCCGTCATTATTGACATAAAAGGATAGGCCATAGCGAGGTAGGGCAACAGCCAGTCGCAACGACGATGATGGGAGGTCGGGGTCAATCGATGACGCAGTGACGAGGAGATTCTGCGGGGCATCAAGTGGCTTCATGAGACTCGACATCATAGTCCAAGACAGGCTTCGGACGTCTACGAGAAACTCGCGGCCTTTGCGCATGCGATATTCCCCAGATGTACAATCAACACTCCAATTTTCTGACGAGCTCTCCCAGGGCTTGTCGACAGGGCAAAAGTCCATGACGGACGTGGAGAGGTTGAGCCAATGAATGTGTCCTTTGAGCAAGATCGCCGGAAAGTCGTTCTCTAGCTTCTCTCGGGGGATAAGCTGGATGACTTCCAAATGATCTGCGGCTGTTCGTTTAGCTCGTATCACGAGATTCTGGTCTCGGAGAGAGAAATACACCTGGAAGTGTGACCTAAGATTTCAAGACTATACGCTATACTCAAGCGGACTCACGTGGTGGCCGGAGATCATCCCGCGTGTCGAATAATCCATTCCCGGGAGATCGCCTGGTATAACATCAAGCACTTGCTGTGGAGACATTCAGCAAAACATGACATGTCGAGCATCACAATACTCACCTCGCCAAAGAGAAGACTATATTGCGGGTGCTGTATGATCGTATCCGGCAATCTACCGAGCGGTTTCCCATCCACCAATAGCGTCCCATCAAGCAGGTTGAAATGAACAGTCTGCGAGCACTGGCTCGTTGTCGAAGCCGTCGTACATAAGAAATAGCGTAAGTTTGGTTCTGGAAGGAATTCCCACTCCGAACCCGGGCGGTAGTCGGGCCAAACTCTACCAACCGCAAGGTCGATGCCCCGGTCACTCAAGTCCGCTAGCATGACGTCGCTTAGGACGCCATCAAGAGCCAAGGAGAGGCGGCGGTCTCGGTCAAGGAGGAATTGCGAATATATGGGGAGGGCAGAGACTTTAGTGGGTGTGTTGTCATGGATCAGTATCGCGCAAGAAAGAAAGATTTTGACGTCCTCGGGAGAATTGAGGAGTTGTTCAACTGTAGCTGGGTCGACGTCAAATGTGCTGCGGCAAATGGCGGCAGTATCCCGCAAGAGCCCACGGAGTTCTTCCTCCCCCGGTGTTCTTGTGAGTTTGTCCGATAGCTCCTGGACCCACGAAAACGTCTTCACGCGCACATCGCGGAGGAGCTGGACGACTCTCTCCGAAACTGCTTCATCGGGGCTGGCCGAAAGTAGTCGACTAAGCAATAAAGAAACGGTATTCATTGTCACTCCTTCCAACCAATTGGCCTCGACATCTGCAACGAGGCTTTCGAGCCCGTCGACCAGCGCATTGCCAAAGGTTTCTTCTTGGAGTTCTTTGTGCCACTTCAACCCCGCACTTGAGAGTGGTCCCACTTGCATGATCACCTGAGCTACCAACAGATGAACTTCAGGGGATCGGAAGCCAAGCGACCGGTCGCGAAGCTCTCGCAGGATATTGAGCCACTGGAGAGACCCCCCGCTGCGCAAGTGACCGAAAGCCAAAAATTCATGTATCGAGAGATCCTTAGGACACTCGGCCTGAGTCGCTAGGACATCGTTCGAGGTGTGGAGGGTGCTATCGACGTAGTCTTGAAGGTTAGAATATGGACCTTTTGGGAGCTCATACGTGCAAAATTGCTTGATATCGACTTTACCGAAAGCGTTTGCGACGGGGATGCCCTCCAAGGTGTCAAAGCCAAAGAAATGGACACTATTTCCTACACAAATCTGGTCTTCTTTTGCTGGAATGAAGACTGCTCTATGACCCACTGCTCGTGAAGTGGACGCCAGGGTAATACGGGATCTTGAATGCTGCACGAAATAATCTTTCAGTCCAGCATAATCGCCAAGGAGACACGGCCTTTTTCCACGTGGGGGACGTTGGGAACAAAGATCAACCAGAAGTCGGAACGTGGAAGAGCGCCACATGTTGAAGGCCAAAGGACAGGCGAGTTCAAACACGATGATTGCTGCACGAAGGTCATCATCCGGGAGAGGCCATTCATAGGCACCTAACTCCATCGAGTTGAGCTTTTCCTGGAGGTTGCACTTGTGGCAAGTTGGCGAGTGGTGTTTAGTTCCATCCACAGCGATATACTTGTGACGGATTCCGTCTGCTTCGAGCTTGATCTTGGCGTGCTGCTTGTTAGCCTTTTTGAGCTCCTTGGTTTTCTTGTTGACCTCTTGCCGCGCATCTGCCTCGATCTGATCTTTCAGGTCCTGGAGTGATTGTGATTGATCGTAATAGCGAACTGCAAAAGTCTCTTCTGAAATCACTGCAGAGAAGACAGATGATTCTGAATCAGGATCTTTTCGAGTGTGGCGACGAGAGAGGTATTGGTGCGCTTGCTGAAGTCGACGAATGTTAGTGGTTTTCCGAAAGAGCAGCTTTTCCAATAGAGCGCATGGGATCTCCGGGTCAAATTCTTCTAGCATGGGAATCTCTTGAAGAACCAGCTTGTCGAGCGCGATCCAAAGCTCGATCATGGTCAACAGCATGATAGAGAGCTGTTCTGGATTGTTCGTGTACGTTTTCAGCGCGGCAGAAGAGTACTTGTCGGCCAGAGCATCCAACTTTACACAAGCTTTCCCTCGGTTTGTGACATCATCAACCCAAGCATCAATACCTTGCTCCACCGCAAATTCAACATCGTAGAGGGTGACATGAGGTTCGGCCTGGAATGCGGCTTTGAAAAAGGCTCCGCCGGGAGACAGGAAATCGTCAAGAGTGCCTCGGGGACGATGCTCGGGGTTGAAGGGGACAGCCGGAGCAGCATCTTCATTGAGCAGACACTTTTGGAGATATTCGCGACTGCACGAGAGTGAGAGTTGCACGTCATGATCAAGGTCGAGCCCCGAGAACGCATGTGGCGGAGATGCACGTTGGGCGGCCTGTACCTGCTCCCATCTGTCATCAAGGACCTCCCGAATGCGACTACACGTCCCAAGAGCTGCTTCCGTAAGCCAACCCGGCGTGAGAGGACCAAGCTTCCTCAACCGTCGACTGATTTTGGTTGACATGAAATAGAGGAGATCGTTGGGAAGGTCCTCCCGGATCGCTTGCTCAGCGAGTCTGGCGAGGAAAAAGACGAGGAAGTTTTTGTAGGAGTCATGGCCCTGCTGGGACGGTTCCAGGGTAGTCTGAATTGCAACTCTAACGAGGAGCCACAACGGCGAGCGACGCCAAGGGAGTGGCAAATCACCCGAGAAGACGACGTCGTCACTGATACGTTTGGTGGTGCGAACGACACTGGTAGCGGGGCGACCAACTCCACGCAAGATGCCAGTAAGCAGCTCTGTGATGTAGCGGGGATCCATCGTATCGCCGATATGATGTTCAATGGTGCTTTCCTCCGTGCAAAGGGTATCCATGCTGGCATTTAGCATGTCTTCATTCATGCACACGAGAAAATTGGCCAGTTGAGTTCGGAAGACAGTGTCATTAAAGACGTTGTTGGGAATCTCGATGGCCGGACCAGGATAGGAGCACAAAAGCTTTCCCCGCGTCGTAATCACAGAACTCGCCTGCGGAGATACCTCAAAGGCCGCATACACGGTGACATCCCTCTGCTTTCTGAACAAAACACCCGCGTTTTGGGCGCGAATGTAGAATGCGAGAACGTCTACGCGTCATTCAGATCCGATGTCAGCGGCCATGCGACGCGTGTCACAAACGTCGAACGCGTACCTCCGCGCTGCATGCGACTGAGCTGAGCGATGACGCGCTTCCTGTCGAACTTTGCAGATGGGACAGTCGCGCCGAGGTTTTCCAGCATTTTTTCGATGGGATGCCATTCGGACTGACCGGCGTCAGCGACGACGTGCGTGTATGCGTGGGCAGCATCGATGACTGCTTCCATGAGTGCTTGGTCATTGGGTAAAGAGTGGTCGTCACCGCCAGGGAGACGAAGCGGACAAAAGACGTGGGTGATGATATACTCGAGAGCGAGATTGGGTTCCATCTGGTGTGTTTGGACTTGTCGGTAGTGGAGAGGAAGAAAGGGAGGATAACCCGAAAACGCGTCTGCCAAAATGGAGAGTCTAATTAGAAGCACTCCGTCACTAAGTAATGTACCTTGCTTAGTGGGCCATCATTGCTGAGTCGTCCCGGATCCTTGTCAACACGTTGCGCTGACGACCCTGCATTTAAATTGAACTGGTGAACCTGGACAGACCTGGACCGCTCTGGTTAAGTGGCGCGCCAATTGTTCGATGCACAGTTCTTTTTGTTCCAGGATGTCGTGAACATGAACATATGAAGCTGACCCTTTTGCACGGCCTTTCACTGCCACGTCGATAAAGGAAAATCCATTGAATACAGAATAGATACAGCTCTGCTACATTCAGCTCCTCACGTAAAAAACGATCAACACAGAAAGAAGGGAACAATGAGAAAATCGAAACGTCTGATAAACGCCATCACGGCCTACAACGCAAGAAACGGCAACGGCCTCTGTCCCGGATCACAATACATCCTGTACACTTGGTCCAACACCTCCGCCTCCACCCCCCTAATTCGCAAACATTTCTGAAACAGCTTCTTGTCAATCGTAAACTGTACTCGACTCGCAAGGTGTTGGCCCGCGACCAAATCCTTGATCACGCCCGCAATCAGCCGTTGCTTGTGCACGTTGATCAATGGCTCAAGTTGCATCGACGGGGGCAGCGGCGTGAGCGAATCAAACACTTCGGGACGACTCGGCGAGTCAAAGCTGACCGCATGAGGGTCGATGGATACGGGCTCGTGAGGTGCCGTTGGATCAATCAAATCAGGCAGCTTGCTATATCGATATAGCCGCGCAAGGTAGACACCTAGAACTCGTCAGCTTTTCCCGGCAACATCATCCCCAGCAACACGCACCAATGAACGGCACACACGCGGAAGGCGTGTTCCCCTCGATGGACATGCTCCACGACTGCGAGTCCGAGTTGCCGCTGCTCATGATCGTCGACGCATGCGAACGCACGTCGATTGGCTTTGCATCCACCATGGCCGAGATCGCTTGATGCATCGCCTTGAAATCGTCCTCAACATTCACAAATTGCGACAACTTTTGAAAGATTTGCATCTCCCATGGACCTACACGGCCCCATTGACGATGCATCGCCTTGTTGACCCACTCGTTGCGCAATCCCGCAAGAACGGCTGCCAACGTATGGAAGTTGCTATGACTATAGGATTTCTGTACTGACACGTGAGCACGTCGACTCCCATCCAAAACGACACACACGTACGAAAGCAACCCGGATAAACTTGGCCACGAGCATATGTCGATCGCTAGGTGGCGTCATCACGATCTCCGAAGCAACGAAATTGGCCATCAAGTTAAAACGACCCCGAACGGCAGCCAACGCGCTGGTCTTTTCGCTGTTTCGTAATTCCGCTTTCCATTGCACTCGGTCTTTGAGATATTGCGCCCAGTCAAGTACGTTGACTTCTTGACACGACATCCAATCGTCCATGATGAGTTCCTCGGGTTTGATGCCCATGAACAACTCTCGATCAATCATGGAGAAGTGCTGTGCCAAGACGTCGGCTTTGACGTTCAACACCCAAGACCGAAACGATTTACGACCCGTCTGCGGCAGGATCTTGGTGGGTGGCGTGAGCGCAGGCACAGGCACAAGTGGAGGGGGTGGGGACGTCGCCACCATGGGAGAGCCCTGCGATGTCGACGGTCGAGAAGACACCCGACTCTGCAAAATCTCGAACGGAACCGCGTCTTCTGGTGCAGGCTTCGCATCCACACCTCTCATCGGTGAGGCAAGTCCCGCATCAACCGGCGTCAAGGGAAACCCAAACGACGAGCCTGACGCCTGCGCAGAACTGAAATAATCATCCGACTCCGAGGCCAGCGAAACCCTAATGTGGGACGGTGTCGCAGGCAACGACTCTCGACCCGCCAGCCAGCTTCGCCTCATGGACCCCGTCTCGTGCTGATCAATGTCATAAGCGTCGTCTTCCTCGTCCTCATCGTCCTCATCGAAGAACCGAGGGTGCTCGTCCCCAAAGTCGCCTGCAGCCATGCGTTCTTGGATCGTCCGTACCCATCCATCGACTTTGAGCGCATTCTCCTTGCGCCTCTGCAGATTAATCTGACCCTCGAGACGTTTCAACGCTTCGTCCACACCCCCGCCTTCACCGTCCTCGCTTAGCGAATCGACGATCGCGTTCACCTGCCATTGCTGAATCCCATTCCCGAGCCCGCCACCCCCAAGCGAAACCGCCGAACTCTCCGATGCAAATGAACCTCGCGACCGTATCCCCATTGA
This sequence comes from Boletus aff. mottiae, assembly GCA_038093895.1. Classification (NCBI taxonomy): domain Eukaryota; kingdom Fungi; phylum Basidiomycota; class Agaricomycetes; order Boletales; family Boletaceae; genus Boletus; species Boletus aff. mottiae. Next base: position 15,070 of record JBBPTD010000557.1, read on the forward strand.
CGACACGCTCTCCCCAGACCTCCGTATGAACTCGAACTCTCGGCGTAATGGAAGCTTCCGCGGAGCCTTCCTCAATCCAGGTGGCGGACGCACGTTCGAATTCTTCCCGTGAAACTCCGAAGACGTGTCCGACAAGTCCAGGTCATCAACCGACACCGCGTCAAACCGCCACGGCGGTTCCGCCTGCACCTGCGCCACAAACGGGTTCAGTCTCGACAACGAGGACAAAATCGAGCCAAACGATTCCGTAGAGTGCGTCCGCGTAGACAGGGTCGCTCTCGAAACCGCGGATACGCCAGACTTGTACGACGACCGTCTCTGATTCATCGTCGCCGTCTCGGTGTGCTCTTCTTCTTCTTCGGTTACCTCGGATACGGACCGCAAGTGATGGGAAGATGGACTCCTGCTAGGGACCTTGCCTTTTTCCATATGCGACGCAACGCCCGTCATGGGTTTCGTCTCAAATTCTGCATTGTAAACACCCGACGTCACGGGAGACTGTGGCTCAATCATCTTCAGATATTGCTCTACGCCACCGCGCACACCCAATAAATCTCCACTCGCGCTCAGCTCAAGGTCAAACGCCGACACGTTCGCAGGGACGGCAATCCCTGTGTCCACTGTCTGTCGCGAGTTCAACACGCGTCTCCACCGTCCCAGGCGTCCAATCGTCTTGACAAACACGCGAGAGAGCGCACGCTGCGGAAACGTGATAGGCGGTGGAGACTGAGTCAAAATCGGCGTCGCGCCCGGGGCAACTGAGATGCTAGCTCGACTCTGTTGAAGAATATTACGTTGGAGGGGTTGTTGGAGAATGGCAGTCGATGCAGAAGCGACCGCGTTGGCTCTGGGCGGCGACGCAACCCCACCCGCCAACCCAAACGCAAACGCGTTCCCTGACTCCCCGCCATTCCCAAGAAATACCGAGACACGCTCTTCGGGCGCGAAATCAAGGTCCACGTCCGAGTCGTCTTCGTCTTTGGATATCGCCTCTGCAAATTTTTCTCCGAGGACGTGCGTCGGCCGCGGCTTGGCCGAGATACTCTGACGCGCAGAGGTCTTGCCATAACGACGGCGCGTATGCGCTTCTTTACAGTCCTTGACGACCTTGATCAATTTGCGTACGATGCTCTGTGATCTCACCGGTTCAGCATCGATTACGAGTACAAGAGATCGTTGCCTAGATGGCCGAACTCACCAACCCGTCCTGGTGCCACTTCAACACCGGATCCTTGACCAACGTGTTCAGCCAACTCGCCAACAACAACCTCAACTCCCGATTGGGCAAGAAATCCATCACAAAGAACGTCAACAACCAATACCTAATCGCGACAAATGTCCGGACCCTCACGATCTTCCTCGCCAAATCATCCTGAATGGTCGCATGTCCACTCAAACTCCAATGGAATCGACAAATGAGTAAATGGCACAGGTCGACGGCAGAGATGTATGTACGGTAGGTGAGGAAGAAGTTGAGAAGTTCGTCGTAGTTGAAATCGGAGGTCAATTGGGCGATCCAACGCTCGATGGTAGCAGCGAGGAGAACGTGACGAGTGTTTGTGATCCCATTTGGGACGTCCGTGGAGATACGCAGGCTCGGAATGTCGACAGAAGGTTGTTTGCCACGACGGGAACCGGTCGGAGAAGACACACCTGTCCGACTGCCTTGGGAAAGTGAGACTTCATCCGTGTCTACGTCGGAAATCAGACTCGTCTCTCCCCAGAGGACGAACCGAGGATCATCACGTGGGGTGGCGCTGTCATCTGCGCGTAACGACATCTTGATCGTTGTCTCTCCTCCAGAATCAGGGAACAAACGATCTAAAAGAGGGAGACCACGGTAGGTTTGTAGCACATCGAATACCTCGGGAGAATACCGCGAGTGCATGCTCGTTTCCGGTAGTGGCGCAAGCGCAGGAACAGGCGGTGAAATGTCACAATCGTCAGCAAAGGGAGAGACGGCAAGACGAGGTGACGACGGTGGCGAGTCGGCATATTCGGATACGAGTGTAATTTCATCTTCCTGAGGGGACGTAGAACCGCTGCCAATATGACGCATCATGTCATCGGCACGTGCAGTAAGACCAGACTCGAAAGACTGCATCTCTCGAAGAGCGCGAGGCAGGGGAAGGAATACCGAATCGTCATGTGGAGTGGGCGAATCGAAAATGATCCCCGGGCCAAACGGATGTGGGATATAACTTCCCCCAGAGGATCCAGATACAGAAGGCGAAGGAGGGACGGAGCCACTGAGCCACTGCATCATCTCACCAAAGATGTCACAAAGGGGTGACTTTGGTTGGTCCGCGGTGGGGACCTCCGAGAGCGGACGGGATATGTCAGCGCCCGTAACGCTATGCGAATGGGTACGGCCTGTAGGCGTAGGCTGCCTCGACGTGTTCTCGGAAGCAAGCGTTCCGGTTGCAAACGTATCCGGGATAGATTTTGTGCGTCTCAGGAATAAACGCGCCGGACCCGCTTCCTGGGTTGGTGCCAAATTAGTGACAACCACAGGCTTGAGTTTGTTCTGTGTGAGGATGTTGTGCACGCTCATACGGGGTTTACTCCTAAAAGAACGTCCATGAGGGTAGGACATGTCGATGGAAGTCGACACTTTTTGAGCTTTCGATTCTGCTTCTGCAGCTGGCGCGACCGCATCACGGTGTCTGATTCAATTGCTATAGATTAGTTCATTTGAAGAATGAGGCGACGGAGTCAACACTGACCCAACGCGATACATTTGTTTTCCGTGCTGGTTGACAAACGCGGTAATTGCATAAGGAGAACGAACGTCTTTACCAACACCGAGGTACTGGTCATATCGTCTTTTGAGTTCCCTCGCGGCAGGCCCCGACGAGGTTTCTACAAAGCTGCCGTCGGCTGAAAGATGATGACAAATGAATTCAGCATTCATATCAGAGAAAGCGCAACAAAGGCTCATGAACAAGATCCGACACGTAACCAAGAAACAAAAAGGCGTGGAATGGAATACGTAGCGTACTTACGCGCAATGGAAATGTCTGCCGTAGCCACTTCGGGCGGAAGGGAGCCCCAGTCGTCTTCGGACGTGACGATGGTATGAGAAAATACAACCGAAGACTGTGATTTGTTGAGAGAGGGAGTGGGTATGGGGAGGATGAGTTGGGGGGGCGTGTCGGACGGGGGAAGCGACGAAGGTCTGGATGCCGAAGGTGTTGATTGTGTTATTGTTTCTGAGTGTTCCATTGTTGTTTCGGTGGCAGGGTGGTCTAAAAGTGATGATGCTGATGCTGTCGGTGGTAATACAGTGGCGTCAGGGCCCAGAGAAAGGACTGGAGTGGCTGGAGAGGACAGGTCGTCGTGATCCGTGGACATCTCTGACGTGGACGGTGTGTTTGGTGAAGAATTCCAACGTTAAAGCGATATCATGCAGGTGTAAAAGAACGCGAGAAGATGGCCGAAAAGCGGGTGAAACGGCGGGTCGAAGATATACTCCACCCTGGATGCAAGCACAAGGTGTGAGACAGGCAAATTGAATGTGAGAGAGAACAAGGTCGTGTATTGTCTGGCGGGGCGTCGGTGTCAGCGGCACAGCGCGAATCTAGTGCAGAAGGGAACGAAGGGAACGAATCGTGTCGTGGTCGTCGCGGATTGTCGTTGGCGGCGCAGGATGGAAGCCCGAGACGTCGTCGTAGGCGAAACAAAAGAGAGGGATGCATCACGTGTACACCCATTCCTCACGTGATCCCATATTACCCTTGTGCCACGAAGAAAAGTAAAACAAAGGACACGAGAAACATGTCCATCGTCACGATACGCGTACGTCCAGCCAACACACACACACCCGGTCTCAGACACTCAACCCATCCACCAGAACGTCGAATTCCTCAACAACCCCGCGCGTTTCCTCGACCCATACAAATTCCGTGTCACTTTCGAGTGCATCGCACCGCTCAAGGACGGTAAACACCGTCCCTTGTCACCCAAACATTTACTTACTACCTACCAGACCTCGAGTGGAGACTCATCTACGTCTCGTCGCCCGGAAATGAAGAACTCGATCAAGAACTAGACGACTGTCTCGTAGGACCCGTTCCCGTCGGCGTCAACTCATTTGACTTTGAAGGCGTCCCGCCTGACCCCGCAAAGATACCCCCAGAGGACGCCCTCGGCGTCGCCGCACTCATACTTACTGGTTCGTACAAGGATCAGGAATTCGTCCGCGTAGGATACTACCAGAACACCGAGTATGACAACGAAGAGATGAAGGAAAATCCGCCGCAAAAGATCATGTTTGAAAGGTTGGTCAGGGATATGAACACCAAACCGCGTGTGACGCGCTTTCAGATCAAATGGTCGGACATATCCTTTGTTTCTTGCTCAACTGCACTAATGCCCTACCAGGGACGTGTCGCCGTCACAGGGCGTTGCCGCCGCTGGAGCGGCTGCATCCGCTGCAGTGCCCTCAGCAGACGACCTAGACGGTCCAGACGAAGACGCAGATATGCAACCACCCCCAAAAACAAACGGCATTTCATAACCACGTCCAATATTGTAGTCCTGTTCGCTGATCTACTTATAACCCTCATACCACTGTCTCATTACATGTTCTCATTATCCTTGACTCGAAGGTGCAATCTCGACTTCGGGTTACAGATAGTTGAGATCCTTCTAACGTTAAGCCAACGCAAGTGGCTTGCTCTTGTACAACAGCACGTAGGCCGACGAGTCTTCACCTCCGCCATCGATCGTCGACAACTTTTCCTTTGGGAATATGGACACCTTGTCATCATCGAACTTGTACCAATCTTCGTCGTCCTCGTCAAACTGGCCCTCAGACGTCGACGCTTGCCCTGATTCGTTGGGTTTGTGGAACACGCTCTTCTTCACGAAGCCAATATAATGTCCAGAATCAGCGTGTGCACCCTTGTGGGTCACGATGGCTGAGCATCATCAGCACCTCCACACACTGAATGCAAAATAGCCTCACCGACGAGATCGTACAACCCTGTCACACTGCATCCGAAATCTTCCTTCAACTCTGGGTCAACAAGCGCCTCAAGCTCGCTCAGCTCCCTAGCGCGATACACGCTTTCATCCTCCAACTCGCCAGCCGTCGAGGGGGGAGCAGACTCATCGACGTTTGTACTAGATTCTGCGGACGGAGGAGCGGGCGCACTGGCCTGCGCTGTAGTCTTGGTCCGCTTTCGAACTTTCCTCCTCTCAGCCCGTTCCTTTTCGATTTCTTTGAGGCGCTGAGAAACAGGGGTCATCCTTTCCTTTAGCTCCGGCGTGACGATATCCAACGCGTCGAATTCAGTCGTGAATTTGACTCTACGCTGTGGACGGATAAGCGAAAGTGTTTAATTAGATCGCTGGGACCCGCCGCTAACCATGATCTTCGCTTTCTTCCCAATGTCACGACGCCATGCGAAACGAACCATATGTACTGTGAGGTAGTGTGGCAACCGAGATAGGCGAGAGGTTTGTGTGTAACTAGCTTCACGACCCAAGGAGGGGGAGTTCTTGGTAAGCTTGGAATTTAAAGACTGCAGTGGATCAGACTCGAAGCAGTCAAATAACTGTCACTGCAGAGGCACTCACATCCATGATACCAGTGTGCATATAGTTGGTTGAGATGGTGATGTTACACTCAAATTTGAGCACGCGTTCGGTCGTGACAGAGGATGGTTCTTCGGGAGCTTCGTCGCATTTGAGCCTGAGTGAGCGAGTCAGAGCTCAATGTATGCGCGGGATCAGGTTGGCTATGACCTACTCCCGGCGCATCTCACCCACCATGAACTGATCGACGAATTTTTTGCCTGAAACAGACGCACCCAACGGATCGATTCCGGGAACATCCTTGATCGCATTGACAACCTGAGTCCAACATTCTTCTGCGTCTGGAATGAAAGTGAATACCGTGTGAGGAGGGTCAGTTGTAAGGAATTGTTACCTTGTTGAGCGTAACCAATCAGTGCACCACCCTTTGACCTATCGAGCTCGTTGAACTGGGGAACGGCGTGCCTAAGAACGGTCAAGAATGCGGTGGGAATGACGCTCTCGGTAGTTCTGAACATGTTGAGATATAGGTCGCGCAAAGCTCTTGGGAGAACATCCATGGGAGATGATCTGCAAGAAAGGGATCAGATGCAGAAGAGGGCGACGAAGTGAAAGATACTTGCGTGTTCAAGGCAAGTCGGAGCTCTGGTATCGCTCGTATAGCTTGCAGGATGGAATTCATGTAACATGTGTTGCCAAGACTAGCACGACATCATCATAGGCAAGAAGTTGAAGATGAGATCTACTCACTTTTTGAGCCCAACGGGCATTGAGAGCTACAAACGGATCAGTGTATTGTCAATCAGAACAGGGGTGTGCATTACCGCTTCAGCCATCTCTGAATCGTTCATATCTGGGGCATACACGGACTGATTAGATGGACGCGTATGAGCTCAGTAACTCCTGATCTCACCCTCAAGGAACACGATAGGCTTTTCTGGAGGCTTTGGCAGCTCGCCTGCGGCACCGATCACAGTAAATGTCTGGCCCTAGATCGTACGCTAGTCAGCAAACCACTTTGATCAAGACGCGTGAGAGTGTAAGCGTGGTGCGAGCACTGACCGTTTTCGGAGCGACTTTTTTCCAATCGGTGTCGTCCTAACCAAGAGAACAAGACAAGCGTCGCGTCAGGCGCTTTTCAGACAGAAAGGAAGGAAGGAGAGACCTTGAGCATGCCGCCCTTGATCATGACCTTCATTCTGTCGGGTGGCACGCCTGTGAGCTGATATATGGCATCCTTAAATGTTGTGGGTGGCAGATCTGGGTCGAGCTGTATGTCGTAGGTCTTTCCAGCGTGCTTGATGTGAACTTGCAACGGGGCCATGGATGCACTGAAGAGAGACTGACGCGTCGCAGATGGGAATGGGTTACATAACGAGTGATGTGTGACGTAACGTCGAGATGACGCTCATCCTGGCAGAGACAAGTACTATGATGATCTAGTAAGTATATTGTTGTCGGCATCCTCTCCGCAGGTGAATCCAGCGGACGATTCATTGAAACGTATTGACTTTGCCTGGATCTCCGCGATGCCAGGGGATACTCAACTCGTAGTGTTTATCAGGAAAGTTCAGCGGGAATCCAGACTGCGGGATCATGCACACAGCCAAAACCCCACCTGCACGCTAATCTATGAAACTGCCGCGTGATCTTCTTCTGAAACAACGGCGATGTTACCTTCAAGGAATTGTCATGGATGCTACAGCACATACCCGGTGAGTCAGAGAGACGCGCAACAGTTCCCCTCGCATATACATCAGACGATCGAATAGATAATGATGTGTTTCGAGCATGCGACGCAGGACCATTTGACAACCCAGCTGACACGAGGACTGGACGCGCAGATCTGCTGTTGACCTCTTCGTCCTGAAACGCCCCCTTGGAGTTCCTAGTATCTCGCGACATCTACCCCACACAGGCGTGCAGGTTCCGACAGTCAGTCACTTGTCCTGTCAACAAGCACATCACGTGTATTCAGGCTCGATATTGCATCGCAGCATTAGCACAC
>JBBPTD010000558.1:0-22606 GCA_038093895.1 Boletus aff. mottiae
CTGTGCGGGCATGTGTTGGATAGGAGGCATGAGGCGCGCATGAGGCGTGTCTCATGTTATTCTAGAGCGCGTCACTGTAAGATCAATATCGTGGGAGAAAGTTGGGCTTCGTGAGAACTTTGTGTGAATGAGCGAACATAGGGGCCATTGTGGTACTTGGTGTTTTGTGAGCGAATGAGCATTAGGAAAAATAGGGGAAAATAGAGGAAAAATAGGGGCGTTTGTAACAGGAAAAGTATGATTTGGTTGTTTACCAAGCTCACAACCAGAGTATATAGGAATGGTGGATGGAATATTGATATCCGGAAAGTCCTTAATGTGCTTCTTTGCAGCATGGAGCACATCACGCAAAGGGTTGCCTAAACGGCGATGGAGGAGTTCATAGTCCACAGAGGCCATAGACAATAAGTCAGCTTGAGGATGAACAGTGGGGGCACGCATCCAGTACATTGCATTGCCATGGGAGTGGAAACTTAGTACCAGTTGCTTAGTGCATTTATCAAATATATTAATATGACCAGGAGTGGTCTGAAGCGTCATGCAGGCATTGGTTAACAAGGTACCCATAGATATGAGCTTTATGGTGCATGATGGCATGTAAATGACTGGCGATAACCACACAAGTCTACCTTGGAAGCGAATAATCACTGTACCTTTGCCCTTAATCAGCGCATGACCGTTAGCCATCTGAGAGTAGGTAGGTTGTGTATAAGTAGAATACTCAATCAGATCGTCTAGATTGTTGGTGTAGTGGGATGAAGCTCCTGAATCAAGGAGCCACATGTCATGAGGAAGGTGGTTGTCATGTTCTCTTTCCTTTCCTTTACTCTTAGTTGTTTTCTGCTTTTTACAGCGGTCACACATTGAGAAGGGAGGAGCAGTAGTTGCATTGTCTACATCTACTACAGGCATATGTAAATTATATACAATCTGAGGCAATAAAAACCACGCGTCAGTGCCTGTGAGAGACAGACAAAGGAAGAGAGGGACTTGCCACTGGGCGCTGTCATCGAAGAACTGTGTGATGTAGTCATCCACCTCCATGTCCTCGCCAAGGCTGACAGAGTTGTCATCTTTTGAATCGGAGAAAATCTCAACGATTCTTGGAGTCTCCATGTGCTCCATGAGAGAGGGCATGGAGAGGCTGGTGTGGTTGGGGGGGATGGTTCTAGTGCTGAAGGCACCATTCTCATTGAAGGCAGAGTGTTGCCGCGCATGTACACAGTGGCAGTGTTTGACAATGGGCTCAAGGGTGCAGACCACTTGAGCGGTGGGGGTCTTCCCAATATGGCGAGCGAGGGAGATGGCCTCTTGGACCTGAGGGAAGGCAGGGGGCCCATAGTGGGTGGCACCAGGAGTGTGTGCAAAAGCATGGGGGTCCTGAGCGGGCTCAGTGAAGTCGGTGGAGGCTGGGCTAAAGACTGCGGGCTCCTGGAGCATGTTCATGAAAGCAAACAAGGTGGAGGATGACTCAGCAGTGGTGGCTGCACAATCCTTACGCTTCTTCTCCCCTTCTTCAGAGCACTTGCCCTGACGATGCTTCTTCCCCTTATCCTTCTTCTCCTCATCCTTTTTATCAGATGAGGTCTCTTGCTGCTTCTTGAAGGAGGGGTTGCCTTGCTGGCGCTTTACATTCGAGACTTTGTTGGCCTGGGCATGAGGTGGAGGCCGGTGGGTGAGGTAATGCTGCCAAGCAGCGGTGAGGACGGTCTCCAGTTCCACCATGGTTAAGACCTTGGTCTTGGTGGGGTTGGCGTCAATTGTTATGACTGGTCCTGCGGTGACAGCCGGTAGAACCAAGAAGTGGAACCTTAGCCAGCAGGTTGGCCACGTGTTCAAGGGGCGAAGGTAGAGGGCATAATTCCTCAAGGACGAAGGGACGCGCAGTCACAAGGAGAGGAGGTTCTAGGTTGCTGGCCTGCTAAGGCGGACGACAAGGGGAGGCAAGGATATTGATACAAGGGTACAATGGTGTTCACCTGAAGGTAGACCAAGATAGGGTACAAGGTACAGAGGCGAGGACTTATATAGTGTGCATGGCTGTGCACGGACCAAGACAAGAAAGGAAACAAGGACAGAGACTGGGAGATACGAGGAAGTCCGAGGAGATCTAGGGAACCAAGATAGTGGTACAGAGTCCGAGAGAAGATGAAGACGCAGGGATCAAGAAGAAGAGAAGGCAGAGAGCCAAGGCAGTGGTACAAGGTCCAAGATAAGAGGACACAAGGCGAAGAAGACAGAGAGACAGGGATCAAAGAGAAGAGAAGACGAAGGAACCCGAGATATGGGTACAAGGTCCGAGACGTGAGACAAGGAAGATGAAGACAAGGCGAGAGTTCGAAGGATAGAGAGAAAGACGACATACAAGGTCCGAAGGAAGTCTAAGGAGATGAATGCGAAGGCGAGGGTGAGGGTGAGGGAACGAGGGGACGAGGGGACGAGGGTTTCCAGAGACAGGGCGGTCAGAGGAAGGCTTAAGAAAAGAAAAGAGTGGCGCAACCGGGTGTTGCCAAGGTGAGTTGTAACATCAATGGCAGCTGGTGGAGGGTCTCCACGTACTTGGGGAGCTTGGTGACAGTGATGAGGGCCTTGAGATTATCAGGGACCTTGTGCTGGAGCTGTTCCAGCTGAGCGAAGCTGGTGTTCAGTTTGGAGAAGCTTGGACCAGGGTGGTTGTTGTTGGGGAAGGTGATCCCGAGCATTATCTTCCACTCGGTATAGGCAGAAGTGAGGGAAGCGGTCTCGTATTTGGCCTTAATGGCATCCCAAAGGGTTTTGGCGACGATGATAGAGGCAAAGTTGTCAGTGATAGCGGGGTCGAGATGAAGATGGATAGAGCCAAGGGCTCGGTCATCGTTCTCATCCCACTTGTCTTGGGCTTCTTCCTCAGCAGGGGTAAGGGCTGTTCCGGCCATGGTAGGGCATGCCTTGTTGGCGAACTTGTTCCAGATGCCGATGGCGCAAAGGTATGCTTCCATTTCCTGTGCCCACTGCTTGGTATTCATGCCATTGAGCTTGGAAATAGTGGAGAGGGTAGATGTCATGTTTGTAGGTTCTGAAAAAGTGACGTGTCAGTTTGAACCAATAAATGGAAGCGAGAAAAATGTTCGCATCACTGAACAGTCAGAGCTTCCAGAATATAGGGTCATAGCAACCCCCTACATCCAGAGTCTGATGGCTGTTACCCCAGGGCATTGCCGCACTGCCAGGGTGTCTGGCATTTCCACTCAGGACGGCCTATGTCCAAGGGTTTCACCCATGAGCAGATGACAAGCGGTAAACTGCATCGTTAGAGCTGTGGGGCTCATAACCTGTTGCAATAGCTGGTAGCCAGCGTTGCCACACAGACTACCTAGGAATCTACTCTAGAGTTACTTACCTTCTCAAAAGGGGTTGGGGTTCTCAGAGATGATAGTGGTTGCTGGTCAAGAGAGATCTATCATATTCAGACTCAGTCAAGTCTTATATATGCTTTGTAATACTTACTTAATATAAGGTCACGTGACTGTAAGTACATGTCCTTTCAACAGCAGTCGCTTGGCCCCTCATCAGTAAAAAGGAAATGTGCCTGTAGCACATGCCATAATTACATCACTGATGTTGTTGACTGTCATCAACATTACGAATCACATTCCTACTTAGACTACAGTAGCCTCCCATACATATACAGCTCCAGAATCAATGCTGACTAAAATTGGATATGACAGAACCAGGTACAAACATACAGCTGCGAACAACACTTGAGGTCAGACAACAAGACTGACAAGCGTAAACCTCTGGCACAAACGACTTTATTCAATCGCATGTACTCTGTATTGTTCAAACATACGTAGATCAATATATCTGTTTTAAAAAAAAGTGTCAGCAGCATTCATGCTGTCCCCCTGAAGCCACTGAGCATTGAGGGGACCACTCGGAAACCTGGGAACTAAGTGACAGGGCTGGACAATATCAGTTATTGGCACAACTACTGCATTCAGCATGTGGTTGCATGTCGAGTGCCCAAAATAAAACATTTTGAGGTTGTTGTCAAGTGCACAAACAGGCTTGAATAAGTGCAAGTAGATGAGTGGGTGTGGGTAAATGCCAAGGTGAGGTGGTAGCTGAAATATGACTCAGACTTCAGCTGCACACAATCCTGTAATTCCATGTTATTATTTTTCGACTGGCTTAAATCATTGACTTACTGTGAAAACCCCCCCTCCCGCATCCTTCTCCATCTGCCTTCACTAGAATGGTGTCATACTATGCCAGTGTGGGAGGTTTGCGAGGGCTGTTGGCATGTTCTGGATGAGAGCATATTCTTGTGGTCTCATTTTCAGATGGTTTGAGCAGTTGGAGTGGAATCCAGATGTTGCTAAAACAGTTGAAGCGATTATGGAGTGTGGGTTGAAAGGCTGGATGCCCTCGAGAAGGAAGATCGGACAGGAAAGTCTGTAATGCATCCACAAATGCAACAGCACCATGGTGCTGAACCAGAGACTGTGCTGTCCACCTCGGGAAATGAGGATGCCATGTGACACAGTATGGTGATGGTGGTGATCCTTGGTCAGTGTTACAACTTACTCTTTTCTTTTCACTTCTTCTTACACTTCTCTCGCGCTCGTCTTGTACTAATACCGAACTCGCTTGTTCGATTCTCGACCCGGACACTATTTCCTTCATCGCTGACTCACCTACGCTTACTCTCCCTATCTCTTATCTCAATTACTTCATCAGCGATTACTTCCTCCACATTCCATCCCTTTCTATCATGTTCTATGACCTGCCTTGAATATGCCTGCCCTTAGTCTTGTAACCGGGTATATAAACCCGCTATACCTATCCCTGTACTTTAGCTTAGATCTCCTCGATCAATACCCTGAATCTACTCTTTCGTCTCAAGCTCCTTCTGGCATTTGACCAGTCGCTTTGAACCTCTGAACCCTTGAGTTCCTCTACGGAACGTCTTCCTTGGACTTCGTGCTACCATTAAGTGCACACTATATCTTTGAACCTTCGAACCCTAGTCTTTCGAGGCTACGCTCGTCCCTACCTGGGCCAAGCGTAACAGTCAGTGGATGGGGTTGGATCATCAGTATCTGAGTCGTCACTGTGCTCATCAACTGACGGACCAGCAGTGTGACTGTTACAACTCGCCTTGGCAACACCCGGTTGCGCCATTCTTTTCTTTTCTCTAGCCTTCCTCTGACCGCCCCATCTCTGGAAACCACTCCCTTGTTCCCTCATCCCCCCTGTCCCATCATCCTCTGCCCCTTGTCCCCCATAGATCTCCCTAGACTTCCTATGGACATGTACATCGTCTCCTTTAACTCTTGCCTCGTCTCTGTCTTCTTCGCCTTGGACCTTATACCCATATCCCGGTTCCTTTGTCTTCTCTTCTCTCTGATCCCTGTCTCTTCATCTTCTTTGCCTCATGTCTCAGACCCTGTACCCATATCTCGGTTCCCTTGTCTTCTCTTCTCTTTGATCCCCATGTCTTTGTCTTCCTTGCCTCGTGTTCTCTTATCTTGGACCTTGTACCTTTACCTTGGTTCCTCATCTTCTCTTCCCTTTGATCCCCATGTCTTTGTCTTCTCTCGGACCCTGTACCACTACCTTGGTTCCCTAGATCCCCTCGGACATCCTCGTATCTCCCTGTCTCTGTACTACTTACCTCTCTTGTCTTGATCCATGCGTAGCCACAATCCCTATATAAAGACCTCGCCTATGTACCTTGTACTCGAGTCTAGTCTACCTTTTCTCTCCTACACTAGACCTCCCAGTCTAGTCTAGTCCTCGCACTCGCCCACAGCATGTCGTCCCCTTGATCCCTCCCTGTCGCCTACAAGTCAGGATGTCATCCCTGAAATGACCACTTCATGTACCTGGCACTCTCCCCATGTCTGGAGATGACTCTATGGCCACCCATCCTTGAACTGACACATGCTGGTGGAGTCTTATCCTTGTCTTCGACCCTCGCTTGATCACTCTGATCCTCACTGTCCTTCGCATCCTCCCTTGCCATCTGCAGACCTGCCTTCCCCTGTGACCCTTGTCACCATCTGCCATCTGCAGAACCATCGCTCACAGGCTATGCTCTCCTTGTCCTGGACCCTTGTTTATCATTGTATGACTCTTACCTATGCTTCTCCTCATACAATACTTACTTAGTCCTTTGCCTTGCCCGAGTAGCTACTGGTTACTTACTCTAGCACCCTTTGTCCTTGTTTAACTTAGCACTCTACCGTACCACAGACCCCCCTTGTACCCGCATTACCTTACGGTGAACACATTGTCCCTGTATTCATATCCTTGTCTCCCCTTGTCATCCGCCTAGTAGGCCGGCAACCATGAACTGCCTCCCCCTTTGATCGAATGCCGCTTTGTCCTTGAGGAATCATACCCTCATCCCTTGTTCACCTTGAACGTTCGGTCAACCCTTGCCGACTAAGGTTCTACTTCTTGGTTCCACCAGCCGTTGCCACTACAGTGGGACCAGTCGTAACAGTGACCATTGTTATGCCAGGTCAGATATGAATTGAACCATATGACGGCTTCTTGCCAGTTCAACCATTTGGTCATCTGCATCATATAGTCCCTTCGATTGGTGGCTACATAAGTCTTCTTGGTGTAATCAATGTGTAGCTGCTCCGAATTCTCCATGTTAAACCCATCAAGGCTACCGAACTGGCAAATTGACTCAACGTAGTGGACTAGTGAGTGAAGCTTGGGTAGATTGAAATGTTTGCAGCAGCCAAGATTGATGAAAACATCCTTGAAGGCATGGAGAGTATTGTTGCTGTGGGAATGATACTGAGCGAGATAGACAAAATCAATGAGTGCACAACTGGCCCAAACAACTTCATGGTTTGGTGTGGTACTAACCAGCATGGTCACAAAAATGTGTTCCAGCTGTTTGTGATCACTGCCAGTCCATTGCTTCACTTTAGAAATGCCATGCGTCCAATGTCGCACCCCCAGATGGAATGGAGTCGCTCGAAAGCGACTATTGAATGCCTTCTTTCCCACAATGGCTAAACACCATTTCTTGAGGTGGTCCTTGATGATCCCTTGATGGAGCTGGTGTAATATGTCAGATGTGATGCTTGTGAAGATATCACAATGCAGGAGATCTGCCCAGAAGGGTGAGAAAACTGGGTGCAGGCCCTCAGCAATGAACTCAGGAGGGTATTCTCCCACTGCTTGTGCTTGGAGTATGTGGGCTGTTTGCACTTGATTGCAGGAAGGAAATTCGACAGTGGCACCACGTTGGTTAGCAGGCATGTGACACTTGGGACACTGGTTCTCGGTGCAACATGCAACCAAACATTGCTCAGGATAATCCCCAATGAACGCAGCAAGCACAGGGTACACTCGCCTGACTAGCCCATCAGTGCACACCATGTTGACACCCTCCTGGCCAGCAGCTACAAGGGACTGAACAAGCCACCTCATGCAATAGTGAAAAAGGCAGTATCCAGCAACAGAGTTGTTCTCGAACATTTCAAGCTTTGAGACAGGTAGGTATCCTACCAAGATGGAAGTGTGTTGCACAGGCTGACGATGGATATGTTTCAAAACATTGCTGATTGTCAGGTACATGGGCCATGCCATTTTGTCCCCCTTGAATTGTGACAACTTGGTTTTGTCAGAGGCGAGGATAATGAGTGACACAGTTGCCCCTGCTGGTAATCGTGTCTGCATATCCATGTCAATTTGTGTTGCTGATCCGCGGTATTTCACAGGGACATACCTGGGTTTCCCACCACCACTTGCCAGTCCACATCTCGTCATAGCACTGGGTCTGTGCATTTGGATCAGTATACACTTTTTCAGGTGTGTATGCCATTTTGCTCCTGAATACTGCATTGTCAATTAACTCCTGCATGCAGGCCACCGGATCTCACAGCCACAACTCCAGCTCCTCACTGCCATCTTCAAGTTCCAGGGCAGAGTACCACCATCCAGTATATTTGACAGGCAAATTCCATATAAGAACTTGTGGACCAGTATGCAAGCACCCAGTCAGATGCCTGCCCAACGTGACAAGAACTCATTGGCCAATACAAAGGTAGGTTTAAGATATAAGCAAACTATGTTACTGATATGCAGCTAGTCTGCGCACTCTATGTGCGCACCTGGTCAGATGCACACCCAGCCTGCAAGTTCAAACGGACTGAAGCACAAGCATATGGAGAACTCACCCACCAGCACAAAGGTGTGTCTCAGTTATTTACAAACTACATTACTGACAAGTAGCAAGTCCCCAAACATTACACATGCACCTGGCCAGATGCCCACCATGCCTCCAAGCTTGAAGCACAAGAAAGCTTATCTCAACATCCAAGATGCAAGTCCACCGAAGAAGTGGACACATGGATGGAAATCTTCACCATACCCCATGTAAGTCAATAATATCATTGTATTCACACCATGCTAATGGTCAAACAGTAAAGATCAACTTATTGGTGCTGAGCTAGAAGATCTTTGTATCGAAGACAATAGCCCAATAGTTCAAGGTGACACAAATGTTACTGGCAAGGACAATGTCCACATGAAGCAGAGTAAGACCTTGGGTGCCATTGCCAACACTGAGGGTGCCGTCATCAATGCCAAGGGTGCCATGGCCAATACCAAGGTTGCTGTGCTCAACCCTGAGGGTAAGAAGTGTGTCAAGGCCAAGGCTGGTAACTATGACAGGGGAACACGAAGTGTCATTGAGACTGCTATCAAATTTTATTGTGCGACCTTACTCTGCAATGACCATATGCACAGCCTGTCAAGGAGATGGACTGGGCCAGAGTGGCATGGGATAAGGCCTGTCTCCACCACCAAGTGACTATTCCACATGATATAGTGATGAAGCTGGTTAGTCTTTCCTTTTCATATAACAGCTGTGTTGTGAGGCAGGAAATGATTTTTGCTATATCAGATCACTGCGTACACATCTCATTTACAGGGCCAGTTCAAGGCAAATGCCCATGCAGTTGTCAGGGCAGTGTATGGGTTTGATTCAAGCACGGATGACAATGCAATCCAGAACAACCAAGCACTGTTCTTGGAGTTGAAACAGGACTCAGCGTTCATATTCCAAGTACATGATTTTTGTCCTGCATGTTCATGCTCATGGATGCAATTAGTTCCATGGCAATATACTTGATGAACATACTGGCATATACATGACACCTGCTATCCAGCAGGTGATCAATGCCATGCTCTTTAAGAACAAAAGTGATGATGGTGTCAAATGGGCAAGATACTACGATCCTTTTCCCAAGGCAGGGTTGTACTGGCCCTCATGGCAGTAGGTTTTAACTCATTTGAAGGCTGTGTTACTCACTACTTAAAACAGATTGAGTATGTGATTAATGAATGGGAGTCTGGTATGTGCAAAATGATTGTGTTCAAGGAACACAAGTACTTGGCTGTATACAGGAAGCATCTACTCTCACTCAATGAATTCACCACCATGACGGCTTCCATAGGACTACTGACAAAGCTACTCTGACAAGTGTACACCAATGGTTGGTAGGTTATGTATGTTTGTAGTTGATGTCATTGATGTCAGTGGTTGCCAGTGCACATGCTGGCACTGGGCATTCAGGTCCAACAAGTGAACTCAAGAAAGCAATACCTGCTCATGCATTTCTGAATGCAATAAATGAGTACAAGCACACCAAAGGTCTTATGGACGAAGTCATTGACACGGAACCAGAGGACAATGAAGAGGAAATCTATGATGGTGAGATTGTGGATGGACAGGTAGATGATGAGGAATCTGATGAGGATGCTATGGATGATGTTGAGGATGAGCAGCGAGATAAGTTGGATGAGGACTCAGAGTGAGCCATTTTTTCACTACATAGATACATGCCGTTTTCAACAATGTTGTGTATGTATGTACAATGTTTCAACTACATTGTAATACAGATTGTTCATGATCTGTTCATTTCATTTGATTGGAGTGATGATGCCTATGGTAGCCTACCATAGACTATATAGCTAAATGGTCAATTACAACATCATGCTACAGCAACTACAGTCAACAATGTTGGCGTGTCACATGATATGACACTTATGTAATATTGTGCTACAGTAGCCTACAGTAGCATATGTAACAGGGGGATGTTGATAGGTGCTACCAGTACTATGTAGATGACATCAGCCAATGTCGACATTTTTTTTTTTGCAGATGCTCCTTTGGAGGCTCCTGAAGATTCTGTCCATGGTACTTTGGACCCCATTGAGGACACAGGTAGATGCCCAAGGATCTACGATGCTATCAGAGACTTCTCTTCATCTTCCCCTTTATCGCACATAACAAGCTCCCCAGGGGTTCCTGGCCCAGACCAAGCTGGTTCATCAGATTACCCAGACGGCAATGCCCACGTCAACATCTCAGATGCTGCCTCTCTGGCTGAAAACATTCCTGGAGTCACTCTGGTGTTACCTTCTGAGGAAGGTAACATGAGCAGTAATGAAGTGTGCAGTACTCTGTTTGTCTCTACTGTGAGGACAGTAGGTGCCACAAGCGTAATGCAAGTGACAAGAGGAAGGTATGTGCCTAGTGGGAGGTACTTACTAGGTCTGAGGATAGAGGTTGCTAGCTTGAGGAGTGGAGGTGTTTATAGAAGCAAAGAGGAGATGCTTGTATAAGAGAGAGTAGAAGAACTGAGGAGAGCAATACAGAGTGAGCTCTCCTCTATATAGTGTTCAGGTATTGTTTGTACCTGTATGTCTCTACTCTAGGGTAGGAAAAGATAAGAGATAGGAATGAGTCATATCGTATCATGAATGATAAGAGTCCTATCTATAGCCAATAGCAATAATGGCTGTTATCTATGATGTCATATGATGAGTAATATATGATAGTGTACTTGGACCTATTGTCCGAAGGTCTGGAACACTGATGTAATCAGGTCTAGAATCTGGGTTATGAAATAGAAGAGCTAAAAGTGAATACCCAGATCTCAACAAGCAGAGCTCTCCTCACCCCTCCAGCTCACTCCTTTGCTCACCCCTGCTCTGGGGGATCCTCAGGCAATGCTGCCCCAAAGAAGAAAGGTAAATGCCAGGCCAATCTCCCATCCCCCCATGTAAATTTTACTGGGGTGGATGACATAACCCGGGCCTTGAAAATCAGAGTGCTGCCTCTGGCCTCTGTCCTCAATCAGTTAGCCTCACAGTCCTCTGCTCCCACCACTACTCAAGATCCACCTCTTGTCATTGCTGACGACCACTACAAGTCAACAGTATTCACTGCAGCTCTGAAGGGCCTTGACCAGGGAGACCCAGATTGTCACTCCCACATTGCTGGCATTCTATCAGAGGTAGCTCCCAGCATTGATTTTGACAATTTACTAGTGGCCCTCCTTCTCCCTCCGGCCGACCCTGCAGGTAAGTCTCCATCCTTCGGATTCTCTTTCCATTACTCGTCTCCATTACCATTACCCATTACCATTACCACACCACATTACCCATGGCTATTATAAATTACCTTTCACCTTACCTTACTTTAACATTACCTTACCTTACCTTTCGCCTGCTTTACCTTCAGGATGCTTGCAATTAGTTTACTGCCAATCATTAAGGTGCTCACACCGCTATTACCATTACCACTATTACCATTCCAATACAGTTGCTTACAATTCTCAATTAGATCTTCCAGATTCCAATCAACAATTGTTATTACCTGTGTTCACTCACCAGGTTAACTCATCATCCTCTTCGCACCCCTGCTCCCTGCCAGATAAGCCAGTCATTTTAAACAGCTTCGACCTTCCAATTCCTGCTAAGGTCATTTCCACTCTCAAAAGCAATTGGACAGTCCACATTCCCATTACAGCCCTCACCACTCGTTCCATAGCCTCCACAACCTGGTTGTCATGTGAGAACAGCCAGGCCTTACTCTTCAAAGAAGGCCAACTCATGGTGTCCTCTGTGAAATTCTCAAGTAAAGATGAGAGCTCCATTTGTGCACAGGACTGGGTCCATCCTTACCCACATCTTATTGACGCTATTTGCCACTACCTTCCTGGCCCAAATGCTGGTGATATCATGGATGCATGGGAATCTCATTACACTCACCTCATCCGCTGCACAGATTTTTGGGACCTTTTCCACATTGTCCTTTGCTATGACATCCGCCTCCACATCCACTACATCAATCCAAAAAGTGGGATCGATCCCTCGATCTGGCAAGAAGAGATCTGGCGCCAGATTGTGGACACTTACCGCATGGGCACCCAGCATACCTTACCCAGCCTCTATGGCACTTCCCCTCCTAAAGCCATGCTGCCCACTTCTCTGTCGGCAGCAGCAATGGCCTCCTCTTCTAGTTCAGTTTCCGCCCCTCATTGCTCCCTCCCAACTCCAGTGCAATGCCAACCTTACTATTGGACTGGTGTGGGTGCTGCCCCTCCTTCCTTTCGTTATAACTTTCAACTACTCTGGTGCATCTTCTGCGGTGCCGTGGGTTGTAGGAAACACGCTTGTGGCCTTTCCAAAACAAACTACATCTCATACTCAAATGGGACCTGGTCCACAGTGCAAGAAGGACAGGTCTGCTTCCACTTCAATGGTCGGGGTTGTGGGGAATCCAATTGCCCCCGTGCCCACGTCTGCTCTCGCTGTGGCACCGCTCACTCAGTGCAAGCATGCAGCACTTAATGGTTTCCTTCCAATTGTCACTCCTTTTATCTGGTCAAAGTGGGAGGAACTCCTCCTCAAGGCTGGAGCATTAGAGCAGTTTGCAGATGTTCCGAAAGGCATCCATGACGGTTGGAGGATTGGTGTCCCAGACTCTTATCTTCAGTCTTCATCCTTTACTCCAGACAATCATCAGTCTGCTTTAGAACACTTAGATTTTATTCTCGATTACATCAAGTCTGAATTGCAAGCCAAACATTATTCAGGTTTGTTCTTCCCTATACTTTACCTTTGCTGTCTTGTCACCTCCCGGGCAGGTCCTTTTTTCCCAGACTGCCTAGAATCCATCATCAGTCCTTTTTGCACCACCCCACTGAGCGTCATTCCCAAACCCGGTTCTTCCAAGTTCCATCTATTTCAAGATCATTCATACCCTTGCAACAATGCTGTGCTTCTTTCACTCAACACTCTCATCAACTCCTCCATCTTCTCAGTGGACTGGGGGACCTTCAACAACTGTTGGTTACTGGTAGCCAAGGCCCCTCCCAGTTCACAGGGTGCAGTCTTTGATGTTGAAGCAGCTCATTGTCGATCTCCCATAGTGCCAGAAGACCAGCATCTTACGTGCGTTAAAGGTACAGTTGACAGAGTTGACAAGATTTTCACAGATCACTGTGCTTGTTTCAGATATGCCAGCTTCAGCCCACTCTTTGACCATCCCGGCAAGGCAATTATCGCAATTTATCACAACCAAGGTACAGACAACATCCTCCACTGGTCCAATGACTATGTATTCCTCCATTACCCTGTTCCCCCTTTCCCAGTGGGCCCATGGTTGTTACAACTTGTTCTTTTCCTCTTCTTCTTATGCTCTTATGCTTGTACTCATACCGAACTCACCAGTTCAACTCTTGACTTTGGACACTATTTCTTTTATCGCTGACTCATCCACACCTATTCATCCATTATCCATTATCTCACTTGCTTCATCAGCGACTACTTCCTCCACCTTCAATTCCATTCTATGACTCTCCATACCTGCCCTAACTATGCCTACCCTTAACCTTGTAACCAGGTATATAAACCCACAATACCTATCTCTTCTATCTTAGCTTAGATCTCCTCGAATCACATCTATCTGTCTTGGCTCCTTCTGGCTTAAACACCAGTCACCTTGAACTCTTGAATCCTTGAACCCTTGAACCCTTGATCGAGTCTGTTTCCATTCTAAAAGTGGAACATCTTCCTTGGACTTTGTGCTACCATTAAGTGCATGCTATCTCTTTGAACCTTCGACTTAGTCTTTCGAGGCTGCACTCGTCCCTACCCAGGCCAAGTGTAACAAAAGATCTAAGCTACCTTTCACAGCTACCATTGCTGTAGCTCTGCTCCACCATTGCTCAATGACCTCAACTCCCTGCATCTCTCTGGGGATTACCTCAAAACCATTCCCCTCAGGAATCTTCTGAATCCTCGGAACCATCGTCTGATGATGAACACTCCTCCCTTAACCAAGACCTCACCCTTCCCTCCCAACAGGAGGATGACAATACCTTAGACCTCTCCCACCAGCTCTCTGCCTCCCTTTCCATCCCTCATGTCCCCATCCCCCCCTCCCCTACACCTATCGCCCTCACCAGACAAATCTTCAACCCCCCTCCTCTTCCACCACCACCTTGTAACCCCATGACCACTAAACCCACTGAACTCCGCCTCAGTAACCCCAAACCCTTTGATGGGTCCCCAGAAACAGCCAATCAATGGCTGAACACTGTTCATTTCTACCTCAAGGTAAATGAAGCAGTCTATGACACCAATGACAAACAAATCACCTTTGCTCTCTCTTATATGATGAAAGGATCTGCCTTGGTCTGGGCAAATACTTTCAGACAACAAGTGGTTACTTTTACCTCCAGAACCTTCAGAACCTTCGTTGACTTCTGTAAATCATTCAAGAAGTCCTTTGTACTCAAAGACACCGTTGCCAATGCCATCTCTTGGCTATCCAATACCCGCATAAACCCTCATCCCAAAAAGAAAGGAGAATATTCCCCCACCCTCGCTGCCTACACCGCTAGCTTCATCAGCAACACCACTCTTGCCAATATCACTGATGAAAATGTCCTAATTGGATTCTACTCCATCAGACTCCCCGAACCCCTGATGTGCCATATATACTCCATGGATACTCCCCCCACTACAGCCAAGGAGTGGTACGAGAAAGCCTTCCACTTCCATACCCAGTTCAAAAGAGCCAGGGAGGTTGCCTGCCTTCACACTGGAGGATCTCAAACCTCCTACCGCTCCTACAATACCCCCACTCCCACTCCTACTAGAGACCCCAATGCCATGGATGTAGATGCAGTCCATGTTGCCAAGCTCACTCCTGAAGAGCAAAAGTGATGCATCGAGAAAGGACTTTGCTTCCACTGCTGAAAAAGCAGACATCTTAGCAATGAATGTCCTCACTTTCCCTCTACTGGACGAAAAGGGAAGAAGGTCCAGAAAGTCTCCATTAACGATCTTTCTGAGTTAAAAGAGATTGAAGATGATGATGAAGATGAAGTGGCCATATGAAAGGTTCACTTCTTCTGGGATTTTTGAAAAGGAGAACTCATTTGATGCAAGTCTCTCCTTCCCTTACATGCACCTCTATAGTTGTATCCTCCTCCTCAAAAGCAATGAAACTCCCCATTCAGCTTATCGATCCAGATCACATTACCAAAGTCATTGACACTCATGCCCTGATTGACAGCAGCACTCACATATCATGCATTGACTGGGACTTTGTTCATAAACACAAACTCCCCACTGAGAAACTCTTTGAACTCATTCCCATATGAAACGTGGACCAATCCACAAACAAGAGAGGAGCTATCCACTTCACTACTACCCTGTTCATTGATATCGAAGGAATCACTCACAAGATCCTCTTCTATGTCATGCACTGTGGAAACGAAAATGTTATCCTAGGACTACCCTGGCTTTGAAAAACCAACCCTACCATTGACTGGGCTCACCAAACTATCTCTATCCCCAAATCATCTGACAAATCCTCGGAACTCTACCAAACTCGCACCATGAACCAATGATCCCACAGAATCCCCAAACTCCCTCCCCGACCCCCTTGACATCTTAATCTCCATGCGGTACATGATGCACACCTCTATGAATACCTCAAATATGAAACTGAATCTCAGTTTTGTCAACGCACTAAGGAAGCATATACCATCAACTGCATCATCCGCTGTGGTTCTTGTTTCATTCCTCTAGGCTCCCCTGTCATCATAAAACTCACCACTGCCACCGAACTTGCCATGGCCACCAAAAAGGTGAAACCCACAGTTTCACTTCCCCCTGAATATGAGAAATATTCCTCAGTATTCTCTAAAGAAACTGCAGACCACCTTCCACCCTCTCACCCATATGACCACGAAATTAACCTCGATGACTCCTTCACACCCAAAATTGGGAAAATCTATCCCCTATCACCCGATGAACAGAAAGCTACTGAAGATTTCCTTGAAGAAAACCTCTGTGCCAGAAAGATTCGACCCTCCAACTCCTCTCAAGCCTCACCATTCTTTTTCGTCAATAAGAAGGATGGGAAGCTTCGTCCCTGTCAAGACTACCAATACCTCAACAAGCATACCATTCACAATGCCTACCCACTTCCCCTGATCTCCAACCTTGTTGACAAACTCAAAGACACCAAGGTCTTCACCAAATTCGATGTACAATGGGGATATAACAATGTCCAAATCAAAGACAGACACCAATGGAAAGGAGCGTTCATCACTCACAAAGGACTCTTCAAACCCCTGGTCATATTCTTTGGCCTCACAAACTCTCCCAAAACCTTCCAACGATTCATGAACGACTCGTTCCATGACATGATCTCTGAAGGATGGCTTGTCATCTACATGGACGATCTCCTCATCTTCTCCCCAGACAAAGCCACTCATGTTGAACGAACCAAACAAGTTCTACAACGAATGGAAGAACTTGATCTTCACCTGAAGCTTGAGAAATGCTCCTTCACAGTTAAAGAAGTACAATATCTAGGAATGATCGTCAAACCTGGACAACTCGCTATGGACCCCATCAAACTTAAAGGAATCACCAATTGGCCCACCCCAACTAAAGTAAAGGAAGTCTGCTCATTCCTTGGCTTTGCCAATTTTTATCAACAATTCATCTCTGATTATTCCACCAATGTATGTCCCCTCATTGATCTCACCAAAAAGAACTCTGGATGGAACTGGACAGAAGCCTGCCAAAAATCCTTTGATGCTCTAAAGGAATTATTCCTCTCCAAACCAGTCCTTCATCTCCCTGATCCCTCCACTCCCTTCACAATTGCCACTGATGCTTCAAAATATGCCTTGGAAGCTATTCTTTTACAGACTGATGTCAATAGTGATTGGCACTCCTGTTCCTATCTCTCTACTTCGTTTTCTCCTGCAGAATGAAACTATGATATCTATGATTGTGAACTGCTAGCCATCATCTGAGCTCTCAAAGCATGGTGTCACTACCTCCACAGCTCCCCCTTTCCCATCCAGGTCTTCACTGATCATAAAAATCTCATGTACTTCTGCCAGGCCCAGAATCTCAACTGACGTCAAGCATGTTGGCTTCTAGACCTTGCAGACTTTGACCAAAAAATGATCCACATCCTGGGCCATCTTCTTGCTGGTCCTGATGCCTTATCTTGCCGCCCTGACCTCCATCCTGACACCCCAGATAACACAGGAACTGTACTCCTCCCAGACACCCTTTTTGTCTGTGTCATTGATGCCACTTTGCATCAGAAGGTCTCATCCTCCTCCAAGGATGATCCCCTCATTCTGAATGCTCTGCACACTCTTGACAGATCAGTACCCCCCACATTCCATTCTAGGTTGTCTGATTGGGCCATTGACAAAGGCGTCCTCACCTACCAAGGTCATGCCTACATTCCCCCTGATGAATCCCTTTGCTGCTCCATCGTATCCTGCTGCCATGATCATGCTTCCGCTGGTCACCCTGGCTATCTCAAAACCTGGCAACTTGTCGCTGCTGAGTTTTGGTGACCTGGTCTCATGCAGTTTGTTTGCAAATACATGGAAGGATGCTCCTCCTGCCAGCAAGCTAAAGCGAACACCCATCCCACCATCCCCTCTACTTCTCCAATCCATTCCTCTGCCTCTTGCCTGTTCCAGCAGATTTCTTGTGATCTCGTCACTGACCTTCCCCCTTCCACTAGCTTCGATTCCCTTTTGGTCATGGTCGACCACAGCCTTACTAAGGGGGTAATTCTTTGTCCTACAAAGAAAACTGTCTCCACCCAAGACATTGCCAGGCTCTTTTTCCACAAGGTTTACAAATGCTTCAGGCTATATGACAAAATCATCTCTGACTGAGGCCTCCAATTTGCTTCTGCCTTTGCAAAAGAACTCAGAAAACTCCTGAACTATGACCTCGCCCTCTCCACTGCTTATCATCCTCAAACAGATGGCGAAACTGAATGTGTAAATCAGGAAGTTGAAACCTATCTGTGTATCTATTGCAGAAATAACCCTGCCTCTTGGTCCAAACATATGACCCACACTGAATTTGCTCATAATCACCATGTTCATTTGATAACCAACCAATCTCCATTTTATCTCATGATGGGATATGAACCCCATGCCCTTCCCACTATCATACCTGACTCCCATCTCCCTGCTGTAGAATCCTGCCTCAAAGAACTCACTGCTGCAAGAAACAAAGCTCTCGCTGCCCATGAGCTCACTCGCCAGATAATGGCAGCTCGAGGAAATTGAGGTTTCATCTCATTCTCTAAGGGAGACAAAGTATGGTTAGAAGCAAAGAACCTGAAACATCGCTCTCTTACTCCAAAGTTTGATCTGAAGCGAGAAGGACCCTTTGTCATCACCAAAGTCTTATCCCCCCTCACTTACCAACTCCACCTTCCGAAAACTTGGAAAATTCATCCTGTCTTCCATGCTTCTCTCCTATCGCCCTACTGTGAAAACAGCGTACATGGCCTGAACTTCCTGTTTCCACCACCTGACCTTATCCAAGGAGAAGAAGAGTATGAAATAGAGAAGATCCTACACCACCATGGCCCTCCTTCTCACCACATGTTCCTGATCTGATGGAAGGGCTACTCCATGGAAGAAGACTCTTGGACCCCAGAATGGAACTTGAAAAATGCAAAATCCACCCTCCTAGATTATAAAAGCTCCACCCCTCCATCTTCTCCCCTCCATAGCTCTTCCATCCCAAACAGCATGCCCTCCCAACAGACCTCTTTTACCTCCAAATCATCAGTTACTGCTTCAACTCCATCTACCCCATCTTCCCCCACTTCCACACTTGCTGACCCTGGATGGGGCTCTAACCCTGTCAATGCCATCGAACCACCCACCCGCAACGTTACCTTCCACGTCACTCCTGACGAAACTGTTACCATGTCTATTCCCATCACCTATCCCATTCCCCAGTCCCCTGTTACTTCTCCCTCCATTTGTTTCACCCCTGTACCTAGCCCTAGACCTGTCCTCGCTGTCAACATTCCCATCTATGCCAATGCCATCAGAGATGGAACCCCTTCCCCTCGCTACGTAAACAACATCGCTTGCTACATCTGCAATACCAGCATGGCAATTCCCATTGACTCCCACCTTGACATGAACTCCACCTTCTTAGTCTTATACAAGGCATTCCATCAGACCCAGCACCTCTCCCTTGTTACCAATGAGATCACCACCTTCTCCACAGACTGCATGGATTGCAATTGGGCACTATCTACCCAATAGAACATCTTATGTGAACTCCACCAAGTAATATACCAGATGGAGTTCAGAGAATTCCTCCAAGACATTGACAGATATGCCGTTGAACTCGCCACTTCCAGGCTTGCCAACATCAGAACCTATCCTTTACAACACAATGGCGACAGTTTCTCATCCCCCTCTTATCATTTGGCATGTTCTCCATCCACCCCATCTGCCTCATCATCCACCCTATCTCCTGAGGAACTCCATGCTGTAAATGAAGCTGAAAGAACCCATAACCACCAGAGTTAGTTATGCTATGGCCACCTCCACACCACCCCCCTTCTTCCCTCTGACCCGAGATACCGTGATGCTTGCTTTCAATGCCACCGCCTTGGGCACATTCACCACAACTGTCCAGTATACCAATGCCCTATCATGGGCTGTCACCAATGGGCCCCAGGACATAGCCAGGCGAATTGCCCCATCGCCACCCGCCGTCCCACTCTCCTCAGTTGACTCTCTGCCACTCATCTCCCAGGACATCAACCCCTAGCTACTCATATCTCTGGTCGTTCCCGAGGAACACCCACACCTGACTCATTTCATACTCCCTGCCAAGGTTCTAACACCTTCTCTGGTTCTTCTCATTCTTCTCATTCCTCCCATTCTTACTGATCCACCAACTTGGGATGAGGCCTCCCTATTCCTCCTCGTCGCAGGTCTGCCTCCCCCAGGTGCTCTACCCCTTTCCCAGAATTGGATGATGTCATTGATGAAACCAGTTATGCCAACATTACTGGTTCACCAGGATACTCATGCTCCAGCCTCTAAATGCCTTTTGATATGGTCTCAGGTCTAACATGGGGGTAATGTTACAACTTGTTCTTTTCCTCTTCTTCTTATGCTCTTATGCTTGTACTTGTATCAAAATCACCAGTTCAACTCTCGACTTTGGACACTATTTCTTTTATCGCTGACTCATCCACACCTATTCATCCATTATCCATTATCCATTATCTCACTTGCTTCATCAGCGACTACTTCCTCCACCTTCCATTCCATTCTATGACTCTCCATACCTGCCCTAACTATGCCTACCCTTAACCTTGTAACCAGGTATATAAACCCACAATATCTATCTCTTGTACCTTAGCTTAGATCTCCTCGAATCACATCTATCTGTCTTGGCTCCTTCTGGCTTAAACACCAGTTGCCTTGAACCTTTGAATCCTTGATCAAGTCTGTTCCCACTTTAAAAGTGGAACATCTTCCTTGGACTTTGTGCTACCATTAAGTGCATGCTATCTCTTTGAACATTCAACTTAGTCTTTCAAGGCTGCACTCATCCCTACCTGGGCCAAGCATAACAATGGTCATATTTTTTCAATGAATCACTTATCTTTGATGTAGCATTGGAATTAGGCTGGCTGTGGGCTTCCAACAAACACATTCCCTTCAATTCATTCTTCCCTTACTTAGGCTTCATCTGGAATCTCAACAAAAAAACAGTTTGCATCCCCATGAAGAAGCACCAAAAATACCTTGACCGCATTGAATCTTGGACCGCAGGTGCCCTCATCTCTTTGAAAGATTACCAGAAGGTAGTAGGTTGCCTACAACATTGTACACTAGTCATTTCAGATGGCTGCTCACGTCTACCGGCCCTTTACAAACTTACCTCTTTATTCAAGAACTTCAAATCTCCCTTTGTTCGTCATTGAATTCCCTCTCTTGTCGCAAAGGACATCGCCTGGTGGAGGGCCGTCCTAAGCACAATTTGGTGTGGTTGCTCTATCTCCTCCCCTTCCACTCCTCTACCAATCTCCATTTTCGTCGACGCCTCCTCGTCATTCAGGATCAGCTTTCTGCTAGATGGTAATTGACTAGCCTGGAAGCTTCTCAAGGGATGGAACTTGAACGGCAGAGACATTGGTTGGGTGGAGATGATCACAATAGACCTCGGTCTTTGCACCCTCGTCCATGCTGGTTTCAAAAACTGCCACCTTGTCTTCCATTCAGACAACCAGGAGTAGTGGGTGCTCTCAAGGCCAGGAGATCCTGCAATCCAGTGCAGAATGAGATCCTTAGACATATCATGGCCTTGTTTCATGATTCCATTTTTTTTTTACTGTAGATTGGGTCAAATCAGAGGAAAACATTGCAGACTCGATTTCACGAGGTATTTTCCCTAATCCATTAGCACGTTTTGATTGCCCCCCCATTTACCATCATACTTAAAACACTTTGTTACCCTTGTTTGATTGCTCATGTAATCCACTGTTGTTACCTGCCAATGTCATTGAACACCCCAGTGGAGATCTTCCTTTGCATTCTCTCAGTGCTAACCCCCCATCCCCCTGCCGCTCCCATCCTCTGCGACTCTACAACTGCAAAAATAAACCTCACACTTGACCATGCATGGGCAGATTCAACCCTGAGAAAATACCAGGGCTGTGTGATGGCCTTCCATGATTTCTGTGAGAAGAAACGCATCCCAAGACATAAGTGCTTACCAGCAAGTGAACACCTTCTGTGCACTTTCGCCGCCTCTCACATTGGGACACTGGCTGGGGAAACAGTGCTCTCACACATGTCCACTCTCAAAGCCTGGCACACATACAATAACATGAAATGGCTGGGGGGCCCTCATCTCCACTATGTCATCAATGGAGTCTCAAATCTTGCCCCCCATTCCTCGAAGCCCCTGTGTCCTCTGGTCATTCACCCGATGCTGCTAATCCTGGCTAGCCACCTCTCCTCAGAGGACCCCTTCAATGCGTGCTGCCTGGCAGTGGCATGCTTTGTTACGATTTGCCCCTGTATTCTTTTTCTTCACAGCTCTTCGTCGCTCCCCCGCTCTTCATAGCCCTTCACTGGGTCTTATCGTTACCCTCTTAACTCCTCGTCGCTCCCCCGCTCCTCATAGCCCTTCAGTGGGTCTTATCACCACCTAACCCGCAGACCCCGCCGCTCACAGGATATGCCCTTCCTCTCTTGTCCTTGTCTTTATCTAACTTGACCTTCTCGAGGAGATCTACCATAGTCTCTTTCTGAGCCTTTGTTACTCCGTTCTCCAAGTACGTTCTTACTTGGATTCCCTTGTAACTGGAATACATACCTTATTCCTGGACTCACTTACACCATCGTATGACTATTACTTACACTTCTCTCATACGATATTTACTTAGTTCCCCTTCATTGTACTCGAG
>JBBPTD010000559.1:0-22605 GCA_038093895.1 Boletus aff. mottiae
TGGATGAGGGTCGTTCTGGATGAGGCACACCATTGTAAATCCAGAACGAGTAAAACTGCCCGTGCCGTCTATGCACTTCGAGCAAGGCGGAGGTGGGCCGCGACAGGAACACCCATCGTAAATAGGCTCGAGGATCTTCACTCCCTCTTGTGAGACATAACTTTTTTCTCAGATTTTTATGCTCACCTCCAGAGCAGGACGTTTTTGGATTATACACCCTGGTCATCTTACGCCTTTTTCCGCTCGTATGCTTTAATTTTTGACAACTCCCTGATTACCCCTGAAGGCTGCTTCTAGGTTTATTACGCTACCATTTCTTGCTCGCGACCCTAAGGCGATCGAGATAGTGCAAGTCATATTGGAGAGTATTCTACTCCGCAGGGAAAAGAATATGCGGGACAGCGATGGAAAGCGAATTGTGGAGTTGCCCCCAAAGGAAGAAACCATCGAAACTCTTCACTTCTCCACCGCAGAGCAGAAAATCTACGACTCTATCTATAATACCGCCAAACGAAACTTTGATCAACTCAACGCCAAAGGACTGGTTGGCAAGAATTATACTCACATTCTCGCCATGCTGATGCGGTCCGTACTTGACAGAGGATCTACTTTCCTATGGCTAACAAATAATTTCCCAGCCTGCGACGTGCCGTGCTTCACCCAGATCTCGTTGTGGATCCCAAAGAGGAGGCAAACGAACCATCCTTGGGTCCAAAGTGCATGGAGATCGACGCTTTCATACATGATGTCGCTGAGGGGCAAATCTCTGATACTTCAAATACGTCCTTCGCGAAGAACGTACTTTCCAACCTTGGGGCACCCGAGACAGATGAATGCCCTATCTGTCTTGATGTGATGGAGACTCCAGTCATCATTCCGCAGTGTTTGCATCGGTGGTAAGGATAACCTACTTCTTGTG
Organism: Boletus aff. mottiae; assembly: GCA_038093895.1. Taxonomy (NCBI): domain Eukaryota; kingdom Fungi; phylum Basidiomycota; class Agaricomycetes; order Boletales; family Boletaceae; genus Boletus; species Boletus aff. mottiae. Next base: position 920 of record JBBPTD010000559.1, read on the forward strand.
TCACCTGCAACTTATATCGTGTTTAGCTGCAAAGACTGTATTGTTTGTTACATAACTGCTTGCATCGAGCGAAACGAAGAAGGACGCTGTCCTTCCTGTTCCCGAGGCCCCATCAAAGAAAACGAATTGATAGAGGTTTTGAGACCCAAAACCGAAGACGAAATGAAAACCGCACCAGTCACAGAAAGCATAGCTTTGCCACAGGTTGAGTTACGTCGCAACAACTTCCGCTCATCTACAAAACTCGATGCTTTGGTTCAAAACCTACGTGAGTCGTCGTTGGTTCTTTCACACCGGGCGACGATTATGATTGTCATAGGCCGTCTGCGAGACCAAGATCCATACTTCCGTGCAATTGTTTTCTCGCAGTTCACTTCGTTTCTCTCGCTCATATCGACAGCTCTTGACCGCGAACATCTCGCTTGGTACCGTTTTGATGGTTCTATGGACATGAAAAAGCGTGGCGCGGCAATAGCCGAGTTCAGACAAAATGAGCGCAAACCAAAAGTTTTGATTATCAGCCTCAAGGCTGGTGGGGTTGGGTTAAATGTAAGGAATTATCCTGAATGACATGAAGTCTACTCATCAGACAAACAGCTTACCTGCGCTAATCACGTATTCATGGTAACTTTTCCAGTGCCTTCGCAATTTTCAATCTAACTCTAGTTCCAGATGGATTGCTGGTGGAATGCAGCGATTGAGAACCAAGGTATATTGACCGTTGAATCATCATTCCGCGGAGTAACACGCCCCACAGCAATTGACCGTGTCCACCGTATTGGCCAAGAGAAGACTGTCTATGTCAAGCATTTCATCGTAAGAGAACCTAACTCTGCATGCTTCCAAGATTGATGTGCGTTCAGATCGACAACACCATTGAAGGAAATATCCTGGAGATCCAGAAGCGCAAGACTGCCATTGTCAAGGAAGCGTTTCGAGGAACGAACAAGTCGGGGAAAGTAGATTCCGAGAGCTTAGAAAATCTCAAGCTTATCTTCGGTGATCATTAAAACTACGGTAGAACTCAAGGTATAACACAGATATACTCATCTATCTATGCGATTAATAGGGCCACGAAAACGGCCGGTCCAGAATCCGTGGGGGTATGATGTCACTTTCCAGAGCCAGTCAGATGGAAGTCAGAGACAGTGGAAAGTTGATCTCACGTTAGACGGATCTACGCTAAGACGAGGGATAGCTCAGTTATGACGAAAGCGAGTTCGACACTCGTTACTCACTCGGATCTATGATACTGCGTTTTAGTATGTGACGACGTTACGCGCGCGTGACTTTGTGACACTTCAGCGATTGCTGTGTTGCTGCGAACGGTATCGGTTTCTTGATTCACGACGACCATGACCACTGTGTCGCCCTTCGCTCGCAGCAGCGCATTTGATGAGCCCCGCCTTGGGGCGCGTGAGCAGACCGTGTGTAGCTCTCGACCCCTTCTCTGTCCCCCCTGAATGAACCCGAGCAAGCACTTTGCAGATCGAAGAAATGTACAGCGTCCCAGAGAGTTTTCTGGAAATTGAGGTTCGCAATCCTCAAACGCACGGTAGGCAGGCATTCTTTTTCAGACATTTTAACTGATCCCTGCCCTAGGATTTGGTCGGAAGATGTTTACCGACTACGAAATCGTGTGTAAGGTATGTTCTCACCTGATAGTGTTTTCGAGCCTGTGCACATATCGATGACTTAGACCAACATACCTGCCTTCAAATTACGCCACTCCCTTGTGAGGCGTCGTTACTCTGACTTTGAGGCGTTCCGTGATATCCTCGAGCGGGAGTCCTCACGCGTCAACATCCCTCCTCTCCCTGGCAAGGTCTTCACCAACAGGTTCTCTGATGAGGTTATCGAAGCCCGGAGGGAAGGACTTGAACGGTTCCTTAGCATCGTTGCTGGCCACCCCCTCCTACAGGTGCGGCTTTCAATTCTACTCTTTTGTCAAATAGCGCTCAATCTCCCTTCTTAGACCGGTAGCAAAGTCCTTTGTGCATTCTTGCAGGACCCAGGCTGGGACAAAACTCAGTGGATATAAATATTTGTTTCGCCATCGTCTACCCCTGCCCAACTAACATCTCTGCGCAAAGGGCGCCCAGGTCTTTTACTATGTACCACTACGTGTCCACGTTTGATTCCACGTTTGGTTCTTCTTGTACATTCATCTTTGTTGTCTTGCAACCTCCCCGTTGATGTTCAGATCATGGCACTGGAACTCATAGTAAATGTATTAGGCACCTAGAGTACCAGCTATGGAACCATTTCTTTCACCTCTATTGTGCGTTCATGAACGACGATGTCCATGACAGAACTGAAGCTGAGTCAGTCCCTGTCAAAAAAAAAAGCGCCTGTCATGCTCACCGCAAGTTGACTGCATACTCGGTCTCGATGTCCGTTAGCGTGAGCATGCCGACAGAATGCATGCCAGGAGAAATGGCAAGGAAATCCATACGGACTGATTGACAAGTAGATGGCTTGAGCGGGCTGTAAAAGTAAATCGATCCTCAGAAACTTGGGCGAATAGAAAACAATGTTGTCAAACTCACCCGACCCTCACTCGGTTCTGCAAGGGTAAGACGCCAGGAGGAGCGATCGAAGCCTTGAACTCCTCAAGGACGCCCTTTCCCTTGGATCCTGACGTGGACTTGTTCTGTTCTGTTCTACGGTGTCGTCTATTCGCATTTGAATAGCTAACCTCGAACCGTCTGGTCCATGAGCTTTGATTGTAGACGAAAATATCCAACGTGAACTGGTCCGATGGATATATCTTCCTCTGTCCAACCGAACAGATCCCGTTGTCCGATTCAGACGGCAAGAGGCCCACGGAGACAACAATGGGCTCACCCGAGGGCACCGACAGCGGATCCTGTCGACCGTCAAACTGAGTATGGAAGACAGTCGGAAGCGGCGTCTGTGGCACTGTGCTCGTCAGTCCCATCCCCCTCTCTCGCTTGACCTCAACGCTTGGTCCGGAATATCCTTGTTGGCTCCCAAACGCCTGGATGTGTGGCGTATTCATCGTCTTGCCTGGCGAGAACGCGGGGTACGAGGGGGTAGGTGGCGTGACGAATGGGTGTGCCGGCATTTCAGGCGTTGATGTTCCGAACGTGGTCGAAACCGACCGATTGAATGCCTGAAGTGCAACAGAAGGAGGGGTGTAGCCCGTTGCCGGAGCAGGTGGCGTACCGGACCCTCCGGGGTACTCGCGAGGCAGAGAGAGACGAAAGTTGGCGGAAGGATTGATAGCCCGCATGGCAGTGATGCCACCGGGGAGCGTGTGTCGTTTTCCTGCAATCGCTTGAGGAGTGGGCGCTGTGGGCGTACGGGACGCGAAGAGAGATGAGAAAGCGGTACGGCCTGGAAAGGGTGATGCGGGCTCGGGGAGGGCACTGCGTCCCACGGAGGCTTCGTGAAAATCTACAGGTTCCTCGCGAAGCCTGGATGATAAGTCGAGAATGCAGTTCCATCGGGAGGAGAAGGTTCGAGTGGGATAGGATAGGATGTTGTTATTTTCATCTTTGGCCCCATTCGTGAGGTACGGCCGACCGTACACAGTGATTGTCACTGTTCTCTGTAATTCGCTCCCGTCATTGATACCTCGGCCCGTCAACAAGAAGTTTTCTTGATCGTTTGGTGTGCCCCAGAAAGATACGACGTAAAGGAGGTTATATTGCTCCATCGAGCCTATCAGCAGAGGAAAGAGGCGATTCTCGATATCCGAGTCAAAAGCGCTCTCTCCCCATCCGATCAATCTCGCAGTGGCACCTTCTCCGCCGATCTTCACGTCCAACCGCTCGAGCGAGAAGCCCATGGCTGGACCTGAGTCTCCAGAGTTTTCCACCTCGACGCAGAGTACCACCGTACGTTCACTATTCCCAGCCTCCCGCTCTTCGTTCCCACTGTCGAAATCGTCGTGGTCGTCAGCGCCTTGACCGCTTTTGGAAGCAGGAGAATTCATCGGCAGCAAGACATGGGGAACAAATACAGTACGCATTCGGACACGAAACCCAGAGACCGTTTGCAGAATTTTGCGGTAAGATTTTCGCAGGATATGATTTGGAGTCTGTTTGGACGCCGAAAGAGGGCCTCCAGTCGGTGGGGATATCGGAGGAAGCGAAAAGAGCCGTTGACGAGAGGTATTCCCTAGTCGAGTTGAAGGGAGATGGAGCGGCTCTGAGTCAGATGATATACTGGAACCTACTATCGAACAAATTTTACGATCATCTGTCGCAGTTCGGGAGGAGTTGACGCACCCAATGTAAGGCCGTCAAATAAGTTAATTTCCTCAAAGCCAGTGTCTTGCTCTTCCTCGTCTTCCTCAGTATCCTCACCGCCTGTCATAGCTCCCGACTCCAGATGAGAAATCATACCCGTTCGTTTCAAGTATGCAACAAACGGGTGGGATGACTGGGAGAGAGATAGGGCCATATCTCGTAATGTAGCAGATGCAGTCAGACAAAGCAGAGGGTCGGAGAAGGGAATGCGCAAATAGGCTAAGAAGTTTGACACAGTTTACACTAAAGCACGAGGATATAATTGCCCGACTCACACACGATGAACGACAGTTCATAGACGGCAACCCAACTTTTTTGGGCCCCAGAAAACAGGAGTGCAAACTTCTCCTTTGATCCGTCCGTTGTTTTCTTCGTCCCCCAGATACCGGAAAACAGAAAAGTTCCCTCTGATTGCACGTATTTGCGGTCACTTTCAGCAGTTGAGGGAATCGGATTCGGAGTGTTGGGTGGAAATATCGAGGGATGAAGCGCGGGTGGGTGCCCTTTGGTGGCCATGGATGACGTGCGAGGAGGGACAAGACCAGCGGTGTCTGGGACATCTTGGTTTGGCGTTCGAGAGAGGTAGCTCGCTTCTAGCGATACTTGTACGTGACTGAGCAAGTCCACGAGGAACCGCGGGGGATTATGGCAATCGTGCGTATTATTGAGGGATGGATGCTTGATGTGCATCACAAGAAGCAGATTCAACTGCTCGTCTAGATACCCGTGAGCTTCGGTGGGTGCAACGATGAGTATACAATGTACCTTACCGAAGAAAGCCTGCTTTCTCTCCGCATGAGGTTGTTTGACGCTCGCGAGCCATTCGTCAATGTCGACGGCATGTTCTGGAAACGATATCGATGTATCTGGCGTATAAACCTCAAGGGCACAAGACCCAAAAATTGTCTCGAGCGACTCCCCCGAAGCCATGGCGCAACCTGGCGGCCGTCGGTGAAATCAAGAACCCTACGACTCTGATCAAGACGAGCGTAGCTCGGTTGTAATCGATGAATTGACCCACTGACCGCGCCTCCGAGTTCAAGTGTGAGGGAGGCGTTGTTTACGCTTATTGTCCAAAGGCTTCTACCAAGACCGATTTGGCAAGTACAACAAGTTGATTAGATCACCATGCAATCATTTCCACCTCCCGAGCTCGCCTATCATGTTGGGCTTTTGCTGATCACTGACGAGCTTCATGCTCCCGCAGATTTTCTGATCCACAAATTTCTGAATCTGCGCCTCAAGGATTCCAAGCGGTCTCGGTGTCTCTTACTCTCCGTCTCGGAGGACATGGAACGAATACGATCAGTGGCATCCAAGTCAGTACGTATAGAGTAACATCTACTCGGTAATATACTGAGAACATCATAAAGAGTTTGAACATTTCACAGAACGCAAGGTTCAAGTTCATTGATGTCTTCGCGCACCTCGAGGAGTCTGAATCAGAGTCGTCTGCCGTTCCTGACACGAGCTCGAGGGACTCGAAATTGAGGCGTCTTTTTGATCTCGTCTCCACGGAGCTGCGTGGTGGAGAAAGCGACGACGGAAAAAGTCTTGTCATCCTGGATGATATCACAATCCTTGAATGGCTTGGATATTCCGTTCTGGAGCTATCACAGCTTTGCCGCGCACTACGAGCATTGTGTCTAAAGGTAAAGCATGGTCTCTCGTTCCAAACATATTCACCAAGAGACGTGGACCTGTTAGGAGTCTGCAACCTTCTTGATACGACATCACGTCCTCAATCGGTCAGAACCTGATCCCTTGTTCCGACATCTCTTACAACTGTGCTCCTACCACATCGAGGTCAGACCTCTCTCGAGTGGTCGAAGTGGTGCCGTGAGTGGTGAGGTGAGCGGTCCTTTACACCCCTGATCTTGGCGAACGGCACCTAATACACTCCACGTAGCTGTGCCTACATCTCGGTCCCGTGGAGAGCAAACCTTCATATCCTCTGATCACCCGTTCTGCTGCGTTGCAATACCGACTGACGGACAATGGTGCCATGTTTTTCAACAAGGGTACTAGTGAGGGGGTGCTCTAGGATATCTTCCGATCGAATGTTGCATCTATGACATTCTACGACGACACTTGGAGCAACGACCTCTTGGCCTACGCCAGCTCACGACCCCTGGCCATACCGAGTGACTTTGATCGACCAAGAACCTAGTAGGTAGTTTGATTACGCAGAACTTGGATCCCATGACAGTCCACCATGTCATTCCTGCGACGCATAGCTACCAATACCACCGAATTTTACAAAACTCATCATTCATCACAAATGACACGCAATCTCTCCTTCAGGCTCTCCTCCGAGTACACAACCCCCTTGAGAGCTCCCTCGTACATGTTCCAAACCTCTTCCCTATACCATTTATACCCATCCACGACCGCTTCCTTCACATGCGTGAGTAACACCGACACCGTCCGGTTATCCTCTAGGTACAACCGGAGCTTGGTCATCGCTGCCCTGAGATCACGTTCACATGATTCAACAAACTTGGCGTGCAACTCTTCCGCTGCGGATTGCCGTGCCCAGTCTTGCTCGGTGAGCAGCGGAACCGGTCCCGGTGAATTCGTTGGTGGTGAGACCGTACGGGACGTGTTGAAAGCGCGCACACGATCGACCCATTCTTGCAGGGGTTCGCACGGACCCTTGGCGCAGAGTGAAATCAAATGTTGACATGCGCGTTTGAGGTCTTGGTCGATTTCCTGGGACAATGGGTTTCAGTGGAACCTTTGGAGGAGCATCGGGAGCGATTTACATGTCTGGCGTCCGTCATGCTCTCGTATCCACGGGGCATACCGAGCGATGCAAAGAGTGCATCGGGAAGCAACGCTGTTGTCCTGTTGAATATGGAAGCGAGTGCGTCTGTGCGTGTGTGACATCAGCAAGACTTCGGGGTACGACGAAGCAGGTACTTACCCGTCACCCCACCCTGGCCAGTCTGTCGCTGGGTTTCTGTCCCGGCCAAGTCGAGGTTGTTCGCAACTTCTTTCAATATCAAAAGATGTCGAACCAAAAATAGTTCTCCATCGAGTGTACTTGCAGGAGCGTTTCGTTGCCCTATAATGGTACTCGACGCTACGAGTGACTGTCGACACAAGCTCACGGCTTCCTGGGCAATATCTTCAAATATCGCAGGCTGGAAATGGACGTCAATCACGAAAAACTATAGGTGCACGTGCATAAAAGTGTTACCTTGACGAAATCGTGTAATTGGGATAACACCCAAACAGTCTTTTGCAAGGTCGGATACCACGTCTCTTGCTTATCCAAGGAAGAAAGTTGGAACAACCGACTGACACTCTCCTTCTCCCTAATGTCAAACTGAGAAGTAGGTTTTCTTACAGCTACAATGGTTCATGAGCATTCTTTGACCGACATAAACAAGGTGTCTCCGAAAAACGAACCTACGAGTATGTCTGGGTACGCCAGATCTTCGGGTTTGGGGACATAGTACCTGATCTCAGCCTGAATCAGGCTCTGAGCTTTGAAGAACAGTCTCGTCTGAGCATCTTGAAGGACCATCTGTAGCAAGTGGCTGATATGAAGTCTCCCGAGACCTTTTGGTTGTGGATGTTCGAGGTCCACGCTCAGCTCGTCTGGGGGTTCTTCAGGGAGCTCGACGACGTCGAGCACCATCAAAGCTTGAAGCACCGTACAGACTTCGCAGAGCGTGGTGAGTCGAATCTCGTGAAGAATGCGAGGCCGGAGGTCGTCGTAGAGGTAATCACAAAGCGTTTCTAGGTAAGGGCTACAAATACCGGTTCTCAATTAAAGGCAATGGGTGTAGTAGACAGTATGACTCACTATAGTTGGTCCTCGCCAGAATCGAAAAACTCGCGGAAGAGATTGAACTCGTCCGTACAAAGTTGTTTCAGGTAGGTGCATCCCGCGTTCGTCTATAAAGCAGACATAAACGTCGACCTTTTGTAGATGAAGAACGTGTCTTTACGAGTTCGACAAGCTCGGTGTGTGTTGGATCCAAGCTTCGTATTTCTTCTATCAATCGTCCGACGAGGAGGGTCTTGCGTGCACTGAAGTAGGCTGAGTGGCATTCAGACAAGAGAGCCGAGAGTTCCTCGGGGTGCGCGGTCGCTCTCCGCTCGAGCTCGTTGAGGAGAGGCGCCAGTTGGGACGTCACACTCCGAAATCTGGTATACAAGAGATGCATCTGTGCTGTTGCAGATACATCCTTACTGGGGTTAACTGGGAAATATCCATGACAAGAAGGAACTGTTGCTACCTTTTCAGACAAACGTTTAGATACGTCTGCTGTGAGGGCTCTGAGAGAACCGACGAAAAACATCTTGATGAGTGTCATGGCGCGTGTCATGCATTGCTGGAAGCGCAGTAGATAGACCTCTGCTTCCTTGTAATATCGCTACATATAGATATCCTCAGTATCAGAGCGATGACGTCGAGTGAAAGAACGCACATGGGCCTTCAAATATTCAATGCATATATCGACACGTTCGACCATGTACAAAAAGTCCGTCTGTAGGACCAATGATTCGCCAGGGTGATTAAGCATCCGAGTCGCGTGCTCGAGCTCCTGGAAATACTCTAGTCTCATGTCGATCTCGTCTGTAAAGTCGAGCAACTTGTCCTAAAAGACCAGCCGGAAAAAAAAGTACATCAGTAGAACGAAACGATGCCAGTGATGCAGAATAACTGACCCTGTCTTCGAGAAGCCGTTCACAAGCATCCTTCAAGCTCCTACCACCCTCCTCCACGCTTCTCCACGCTTCAAGCATACTATCTACCTCCTTTTCCACCTCGTCCAGTCGTTCGAGCAACATGTCTGCCGTACCCAAGTGTTCGGCCACCATGGCGACATGTGCCCTGAAATGGGCCTCTTGGCTATGCGCAACCGAACGATCAACTTGTGCGAACCAGTCATAGAATTGCTGAGGTGTCTGTATGGGCACCTTGGGATCCAGCGCGTGCGACGGCGCTGAACGCGTGAACGCGTGAACGGGAGTGGAGGGTCGGGAGCCCGACCCAAGTTTAAGCGTCGCGCGTACATTGGGCGTCGGTGGGTGCGAGGCGTCGTCCTCGACGGCGACCTTTTCGGATGAGCAACCTCTTGCATGACGACGAGTTGAACGCGACTCACTTTTAGAGGAAGGGGCGACTTTTCGCTTGCTGCTTTGATGGCAGCCACGCTCTTGAGAGCGAGGTCGCTCAAGGGTGCTTTAGCTTCCCATTCTTCAAGGGTGATTTGGGGCTTTGGTGGCAGCGTCGGTGTTGGAGGTGCAACTGGACGACGCTGTGTACCTGACCGAACAGCTGACATTTGGTACGAGTCGGAGTCGGCAGCCAAGCATTGAAACGGGCAGTGCGTTGAAAACCAGTGATATGTATGATTCAAGTATGTATGTAGATGTTTCTAGAGTACTGCATTACAAGTCTGTACAGTCCTGATCGTCAGGCTATGCGTAAATCACTGGCATAATGACTCGAAGGAACCAAGGGGAAGTATGTAGTTACGATGCAACATCTGCCCATGGCGAGGGCTCATCAGGCATTAATGAAACAGAAGGCGATGCCGCAATTGATGGGAGTGGTCCCTTGGGAGAGCTGACGGACAAGCTGGCAGTTCCTGATCTCTCTATCGACAGGGATTTCCGATGCAGTCCAGCTAACGACGGCTTAGGCGCAGGCCGGAGCACGAAATTGGCGAGGTGGCGAGGAATCTCGTACGAAGGGGCAGTGAGAGGGGTAACCTCGCCAGTCGGTGGGCCGGAGGATGCATGAGGCGATGGCAGATCCGGACTCGAACGTTGAGGGGGCGATGTCTCTGGCTGATCTGTCTGATCCGAGGGCATGTTTGCGCTGCGTAATTGTCCGTTCTCTCCTTCGATGAGTTTGAGTGCTTGATGTAGCGCATCTTTCTCCAAGCGCGCTTGGGCCAGCTCTTCCTCAGTCTCGGCTCTTTTCATACGCTCGGTAGCAACCATTTTGTTCGCCTGTGAGGTATTTAGACGAATGAATTCTATCAGCAAAGAAGAAACTACCTCTTCAAACAATGCCTGTGACAATGACTCGAGCTCCGCTTCCAGCGCAGCCTTGGCAGCACCTGCAGCTTTGTGAGCCTGACGTTCCTGCTGAAGCTGTTCTTGCAACTCCTCGATCTCCTTCTCTCGTACGTTTGGTACCAAGGACGAAAGGGAAGGTGAAGTGAGATGTGAGGGATGGGGAGAGAGGGCGGGCGATCGAGTACCTGTTTGCGAATGAGCAATAGCTGGAACCATGTGTCTGTATATGACCCACCACTACTGAACCGAAACCTAAAGAAACGGCTCTCCTGGATCATCGGGGTAGCTGGTTGGACGGAGCTCGTCGGTGGGGACGAAGGCCTGACGCCATTGACGAGGATCGCGGTTGCGGTGGACGGCACTGCAGGTGTTCCCCCTTCATTCAAGGGACCGTAATCTAGGCTTTGAGGACGCTCTCCGTCCTTGTTTTCTGACTTGTGGTTCTGAACCTCGCGTGCGCTCCAGCGACGCCAACCGACGTCCCTTGCGCTGTAGGGTGTCTCCCTTTTTAGAGCCTCTTCGAGCATCTCATTGTTGGATATGACGAGCTGAAGATTGGACCTTGCGAGGTTCAACTGTGTCTCTAGCTCCGTTTGGGTCTTGATTGCTGTCTTGAGAAGGGAAGACTGCAGATCGGGGGTCGATTGAGAGGTCGACTGGGTAGAAACAAGTTGCTCACGAGCCCTTCTGCTTTGTTGAGGACGCGGTCAAGGGCGCATCTGAGGTCTTCTTCTTGGCCCTGTGACAGCACGCGACGGGCATCATGGAGTTCGTCGTCCAGACCTTCAAACACGGTGGACGTGGGTGAGCTCTGGACGTGCGTTGCCAGGTGTGAGCTAGGAAACATGCAAGCGAAGTCGGTTGCCACTCGCGGTCACACTGTGGGTCTGCATGCAATTGCTCTTCGTCTCATTCGCCAGCTCCCTTGTGGTCCGTTCCTGCGTCGATACTGCCGGTGCGGGACAATCGCCGCCACAGACCTCCCATCACCCGGGTATCGCGCAAAACCTGTCCAAACCTGTCCATTTGCTGTGATCAGTGTTAAAATTGGCGCAACAATGTGTCCAGTAACGGCCAAGGCGCGGCGGCCCATTCCCACTTTACTCTACTTTATTATCCGTGGCTCGTCCATTTCACTGCACCATTTCCCTCCTCTCCCACTCTTCTTGCCAAGTTCGCCATGCCACCCCCAGCAAAGAAAGTCGATCCTCCTCACAGGCTCACCTTTGCCACCAACAGCCTACGCAACACAACCTTTTCCTTGAACAACGACAAGTTCTATTACGAGATCGTCACCCGGTTCTGGCACCCTCACCTCACCAAAATAAACAAGTACGACTACGAGAACCGTGTTGTAACATGTGTTGCCGAAATCGAGTCCATGCCGAAAAAGGAGGTCAAGGTCCGTTTCAACAAGCCCGACGCTGAAGGCGAGTGGATTCGGGCCTCAGACTTTGTCAAGAGCGAAGGTGGTGGTGTGTGCGTACAGTACCCTGTTTCGTTGTGCGCTAGGAAACTCACATTGCCGTAGTGGTGGCTTATTTACAAGCGAAGATGGCGCAACGTTCCGCTGGAAGACGCACAAGCGTTGCTTGCAGGTATGCAACACGCCCATCCATCGCAGAACTTGGGCTGATTTGTCAAGCTCCAGCTTGTCAATGCTGATGATGAAGAAAAAGTTCCGATTGCAGAATACCACCCCTTCAAACGCCATTTCCTTGTCTTTCGGATGTCTGAGCGCGCATGGCTCGAAGTCAAACCAGAAGCCACCGCCGCTCTCGAGAAGATTATTGGTGAGCATATCATATCTCCTGGAGTTGATTGGCTGAGACTGACCTGGGTCGACAGTGAGCTATCTCATCGTTGAAAGGCGCCGACGCGAAGCCAAGATTCGCATCAAGTTGGAACACGAATGAATTAACTCGTACGATTTATTGTGTGCCGTTTGACTGCCCTCAGTCACGTTGTTACGGTTGCCGCGGCGGAACATAGGTTCCCGCCATCCCAGCCTCGAAGACTCGTACAGAACGCTGCATATTATTTATCGGGCCATTCTCTTCGTTATTTTGGTATCATCCTTATACTCCGTTTCTCGAAACTACGTAGATCAGTATCATACTGGCTGGATTACCAGTAGTTAATAAGTATAAGTAATACACCGACTCGGACGAAACTGCTTGGAGTATACAAAGAACACCGATTTGCTTGGCTAAGCTATTTTCAATGTAGCACTGGGGACTTGTTCTCACTTGACCACAAAGAATCTCTTTCGACGTTTGACCCAACAAACGGCCAGAACTACACATGATGCTTGGGAACGAGTTGTGGTAGGTGACTTTGGCTGAGAATAGCGCGATACCTCCCTCCAGGCTCCGGGCCGACTGCCTGACTGAGCAACAAAGAGTCTCTCGCACGCTGTATTCTCCATGGCTGCCAACTTCTCCAGCGTCCCAGTCCTCGATTTCGCCCTCGCCGACGACCAAGTTCGCAAGCCTGAATTCATCGACCAGCTCAGGCATGCACTCATCAATGTCGGCTTTCTCTATCTGAAGAACCACACCGTACCGCAGCAAGTCGTCGACGATCTTATCGGGTACATCCCACGTCTCTTTGATCTCCCGCAAGAGGCCAAGGACAAGATCCGCATGGCCAACTCCCCTCACTTCTTGGGGTACTCCAAACTCGGTGCAGAGTTCACCAAAGGCAAGACAGATTTCCGCGAACAAGTTGACATCGCAACCCCACACGAGACCAAGTGGAGACCTGGCGCTCCAGAATATTTGCGGTTGTGGGGCCCTAGCCAGGTATGTTGTGCGCCTCCGGATCACCCCCATCCGTGTTGACGATCGGCCCGCCGCGGTTCCTAGTGGCCTGACGAACAGCTGATGCCAGGATTTCGACATACGATGGAAACCTATCTTGCCCACGTGCAGCAACTCGGCTATCGCTTCATCAGTTTACTCGCGGAAGCGTTCGGTCTTGCGTCGGATGCGCTCAACTCGTTCTACGACGCAGATGAGTTCATGCAGCACAGAGGAAAGGTGAGATTTGAAGATAAATACGCGCGATGTCACCGCACTCGGTACTGAGACTGTATCGCGCTTCTTCTAGATCGTCAAGTACCCGGCCAACGATGGGTCCTTTGCCGATCAAGGCGTGGGTCCTCACTACGATGCCGGCTTCCTCACATTCGTAAGAGTTCTCAACGCCCCCCATCAAATCACCTAACCCGCGTCACAGCTCCTCCAAGCGTCTCCCCATCCTGGTCTTCAAGTCCAGAACCTCTCTGGTGAGTGGATCGATGCACCTCCCATCCCCGGCACATTCGTCGTGAACATTGGCAAAGGCAAGCCAACACTCTCTCCACGCCCGAGTTGGCCATTGACGTCCCCTCTTCCGCAGCCCTCGAATTCGTCACGCGCGGTCTCGCGCGTGCCACCTCTCACCGGGTTCTCTCGCCCCCCGTCGGCTCGACGCCGCGCTACTCTGTCCCATTTTTCCAAAACATCAGTCTACACGCGCGTCTCGCCGATTCGGTACTCGACTGTACGCCCCCCCTCCCTTTTTCTTTCGTGCTTTCATCCCTCACACACACGCCACCAACAGTCCCGACAGACATTCTGAAACTCAAGGCACTCAGAGGCGACCCCGCAACGACCGATTGTACGTGACACGTCTCCTGCTCTGTCATGCCTAGACCTCTCTCCTCAAACTCCCTCGTTCAGCCGTCAACTTTAGCGAATTCGACCGCGAACCTTCGGGCAAGGTCAACCTGATTGGCCGCGTCAAGTACGTACATTGACATGTGCTGCACGTCGGCAACGGCAGTTGAATTCGATGGGTCATGCTCACCCCGTGTTTTATGCGTACATACTTAGGAGCCATCCCGACGTCGCCGAACGCCACTACCCTGACTTGTTTAAGCAATATTTCCCGTCTGGGTTTGCCGAAACACGTTAGTGCGTATTGAGACGAGCATGTTTGGCGGTGAAATGGGCAGTGCCTGCAGTCAGTCGGCAACCATGGTTGCATAGTAGTACAATGTCAAACGTCCAACGTGACTTCATGTAATTTCATCAGGTTTCTGGATAGCGATACGGCAGTGGATTAGATGCAAGTCAAGAAATTTGGGATGGTTTGTGAAGAAAAGCAACTATACAACGATCAGAAAACCCTGGATATATACAGCGTTAGCATATGCGGGGATGAAGGGATTGGTGGGTGTCGGCCGCTGAACGGACAAGGAAGACCAGTGCACAGAACAGACTAGGTCTGCTTGCGCCGCCCAGCGACGTTGAATTGCAAGAGAAGTGTATACAAATGGAAAAAATAGAAATGCAGCATAGAATACACCAAGGCAAAACCGCCAGCGTGGCGAAGTATGAGAGCATTCGACGCCACCACTTGAAGCTGACGATCGGCGACGACTTGAGCGGCGGTTTGTTCTTGGCTACCCGTCGCTGTGGGATCAAGATCATCCTCACGAATCGTCGTTGCAGGCTCTATAATATGAATTTCGGAAAAGTTTATCTCAACAGCGGCGGGGGTTGCAGATAGTCAACTGGATCCTTCCGAGACAGAGACCCAAGCCGTCTCAGGAGGGGTCGAGGGAGGTGGGACATTCTCCTCATCGCTATCCTCGTCCGAAGCGCTCTCGCTCTTGTCCTCGTCTTTGGAAGCCTCATCTTTCGGAGTGGAGCAAGATTCGTCTTCACTCTTATCTGACTCGACCTTGTTTCTGGACTCTTGTTCCTGGAGCTGCTGACGGAGCTTGGTCAGCTCGAGCTCCTTTTTCTCGAGTTCGGCCTTCTCTTTTTCCTTCTCGATGAGCTCCTTCCTCCTCTTCTCGCGCTGTACACGAAAACGATCAGCAACTTAATCTCAGGGATACAAATAAAACAATGGAAGGCTCGGAAATCAGATATTTGCGCCGAGCACTTACTTCCAACTTTTCCTTGATGTCACGGGCTTCCTTTTCCTTCTTCAGACGTTCCCTCATTTCCCTCTCGCTGACAACCCAGGCGGCTGCCCCTTCGGCGGCAGCTTCAGGTTGCGATTTGTTCCTCAGCAAGTCTATAGGTGGCAAAAAAAAAATTGCGTCAGTAATTTTTTCTCCCACCAACGCACCAGCACCAACACACGCCAAAGTAATAGAGATCACCCCGCCCACAAGTTCTGATTGAGAACAAACTCACATCCCTGTAGCGCCGCAACGCTAAATTCGTCATCGGGGATCGAGTCCGCAAACTCTTTGGCCAGTTCAGCAAGCTTGATACCATCCAAGGGTTTGGCAGAGTGTTGGCAAGCAGTAATGTGTTCCTCAACGGGAGGCGGGAGGTATGCCTGGTTCTTCGCGCCGAATGCATCTGGGCTGGCGACAGATTCAGGCGGAGATTGCGAGTTCCTCGTCGAGGATGCCAAGGAGGAGGTCGACGAAGAGTATGAAGGCGACATGGACCACAATGTAGAAGAACGGGGTGATGGCGACTGAGGTGCTGGCGTCGAGGGGAGCTCGATGCCTTCAATGTCACCTTCTATGGGTTCATCATCCTTGTCGGAAGAGGGGAAGAAGTTACGGAAGAGAGCTTCTGCCTGCCATTTGGAAGCGTTCTTGAACTCGATCCAAACGTCCATACGACCAGGACGCGAAAGTGCAGGATCCAGACGCTCAAGGTGATTCGTGGTGCTGTAACTGCCGTTAATAGGGCACTAGGAAAGGAGATGGCCAAGACTTACGCAAAAAGGATACGTCCCTCTGCGGCCGCGACGCCATCCAATGCGTTGAGAAGACCGCTTAAACTGAGAGTGTTGACATCTGAGACTTGGTCCTTGTGACGCCTATGGCGACTGCTCGACACCGAAGGTTGATCTGCTACGGTGGCCTCCTCTCCGTTGCTGCTGCCTGAATCAGGCGTTCCGTTGGAGCCCTTGTCGCGAGAGACACTGCGAGTAAACGCCGCGTCCAAGTCTTCAAGAAGGACAATGCAGCGAGCAGGGACACGACCCATGAGCGTAGTCAAGGTACTGTCACTGATCCATGACGAGGACAAGGACAAAGTGTAGATGTCGAGCATCAACTCTCCAGCTATCGCGTGGATGAGCGAACTCTTCCCTGATCCCGGAACACCGTGGAGAAGGTAGCCTCGACGGAACGGGATACCACGGTCGGCGTACCACTAAAGTGAGTCAGATTGAGTCACAGGATTGCATTAGGGGAAACGAGTCACATACCTTTTCGGACTTGAGGAAGTCACGGGCGTCATTAAGGAGCACCTCCTTTACGCCTGGGTTCAAAACGATAGACGACATGGGACGCTTGTGACGAGAGTCTGTCCAGCGCCAACTTCCATGAGAGTCTGCAAAGTAGATCTGAATGCGGTGGATCGCCTCCGCCTCGTACTCCTTCTTTGCTTGGAGGACGAGCTGTTTGAGGATAGCATTGCTGCGAGCCACGACGCTGTGGAACCGAGTAAGTTGGCGTGAGTCACGATAAAAATAGAACCAAATACCTTATTGACAGGACTTCGCATCCGCTGCCGTCCGTCTTCTTGCTACGACGCACCCTGAGCCAGTGACCTCTGTAATAGATTGTGTGCGTCGTGTCTGGCGTGGGCTGGAAGACCACGCGTGTCTTGACCTTGCCAGGCGGTGCATCTTCGTCACCGTCTTCGTCGTCGTCGCCGAACGAGTTGTCGGCGGTCTGAGTGCCTGAGAAGCCAGGAGTGGTCGTTCGGGTGGTCGTCTCGAACTCCCTGGAACGTTGCCACTCTGGGCGACGAGAGAGCCACAGCATCAACCAGTCGTAGGGGTAGTCTTCCTCAGAGAAGTGGGCAGTGAGGAAGAAGGCTAAAAAGGAGTCGTCAGCTGAGTCAGTTGGCCACAGGAGGGCGCTTACAGTTGACGAAATGAGACCTGGGAGGGGAGACGAGGATTGAGTGAGAGGACGAAGAGGTTGTGCGTGGAAACGTACCATGCAGAGCTCGATACCCTGCGCGCAGTTTCGACGGTGCCTCCCAAAACGACGAGCTTTACGCCGTCAATGACCGAAGAGCCTCCTGCGCCGCCGACGAGAGGCTGCACGAGTGACTTGAGAGCGTCCATGACGGTGATGATGTGTTTGCGACAGCGTACAATCCAATGCTGCGACGGTGTGAGGACAAGGTGGGACGGAAGAGGACGTGGTGGGAGTAAGAGAACAAGGTAGGAAAGCGATGCAAGGCGTCTTCTAGACAAGCTGTGTAATGGAGAAGGGCAATGCTATAACTAGGTGTCTACTGACTCGGTCAAGAGCGGACCCGTGCACGATGAAGTGGAAGCAAGTCAAGACGCGTCAGCACCTATCGTGGGTTCATAAACACCTGCGCTCAACCACGCCACAGGGCCGCAACCGAATCGCAACCCTCTTCGCTCTCATCTTATTCGCTACAACGTAGGATTACACGTACGTACAAACCTATGTGACCTGGAAATAGAGCCCCTCTATAGCAACATTCGCCTGCCATATCCCTAGCTTGCGGACGAACCGAAGCATGAGCGGAGCAGGCAGAACGAGGACGTACGACAGTGGAACTAACAAGATCAATGCAATCGATATCAAAAGAGTGATACCGGGCTTAATAACGAGAAAATAGAAGAGTGCTTGGTATGTCGTTGCATCCGTGAACTGGCAAAGGGAGTCGAGTAAGCACCAATGGCGAATAAACGCTCGACGAACCCACCATTGCGTATGTATTCTTGTAAAACGAAGTTTCATATTGCACACCTATCATACCGTTTTCGGCGGCGGAAAGCTCGGGAGGGCGCAGACGCCGAAATAACGATCTGGGGGGATATGGCGGAGGATAAGCTAGTGGACCATGAAACTTTGTTTGTAATGCAAGCTGAAAATAAAAGGAGATAAGAAGAAGACCGTTGACGGAATATGAAAGGCTGACCTCGCCTCTAGCGAATACTCTGGCTCCGAGAAGGTCAAGGAAGCACAGCAGTGCTCCAAGGGGCAACGTGATGAGAAGTGTTGTTCCAGTCTAGAACCCGCCAGCAGCGCAGCCAACTTCATCAGCATGGGAAGGTGGCCACTGCCAAGAGATTGGGCGCTCACCAATGTAAAGACGAATAGATATACCCACGCAATCAACGCATAGGGAAAGTTGATTACCATCAAGTGAAAAACAGCGGCGTGGTACGCCTTGCGGCCCATTGGACGGAAATATCTAGTCCACGCACGGTTGCGGAGTGCCCAGCATCCCGCGTTCTGAGCACGCCCGTCACGATCCCGCCCAGCCGGGTCTTGGTGCTCATTCCCCGATGTTTGAACATCAGTCTCGCTCTCAGAGTCTTGGCAGAACGAAAGGACGGTCTGAGTGAAAGAACTGGAAGAAACGACTGTGCTGGCATGCGAGTTGGCGCGATGTCGCATCAGGGTTGGGCGGAGCAAGGGCGTGGTTTCACTGGGGAAAAAGTGCGGGTGGAGGGCCTGTTCTGCCAAGGCATCTGAGTCTAGGGAAGAGAGAGTGCCCCGCGTCGGGATGTGCGCTGCTGCACGCTGTGGATGTCTGCGAGAGGAACGAAGCGCCCTTGAGCGTCGTTCTGGGGAAGGATAGGGTGGAGGTGGGTCACCATCGGTAGGGATGTCGAGGAGACCTAGGGTGTTTTGTGGCTCTATGGTGGACATGGGATGCGATACGGTAGACGGTTGGTGACCACGTGCCACAACCCGCAATGCTAGACCCGAGCTCTGCCGTCAACGAAACCCGACTAGAGAAGCAGACAGATGAGACGTTGTGGGTTGGCGCTATAGCCAAGTGGTTACGGCGACAGATTCGAATGTCTTGAATATCTGTTACTCTTCGAGTGCGCAGGTTCGAATCCTGCTGGCGTCGCGTTTCTTTTTGGAATGTCACATGTGATAGCATTTTTGACATACGTCAACGCCATTATGGATTTTTAAACTCAGTGTTACCAAGCAGCTGGTGCAGTGCACACCGCAACCGGGGACCAAGACCTCACTCAGTCGGTGCACTGGACACTGGACGAGGGGGAGGGGCGGAAAGCGTGGTTGCCGGCGAGTGCGGGCAGGACAGGCGGAGTAAAGGATCAGTACGGGTATGTCCCAGAATGGCAAGATAACGGATGCCGGGGAGATGCCGAAGACAGAAATAATGTTTTTGAGTGTGGGCAAGGTTGGGTTGACCAGTCGCCCTTCCCATCTCCTCTCGCTAATTATTGCTCAATCATCCACTCCTTCCAACTTTTCGTTCCACCCCAGCTTCCCTTCTGGTCCAACCTTCACCTTGTCCCTTTTTTTCTTTCTTGTTCCGCTTCAACATGGGTTGCGTCCAGTCCACCGGCATCGATAGCGAGGCAAAGGCCCGTGCGTACCCTCTTCCCAAAACTTTTGACGCTCTTTCGTCGTCCTCACGCCCTCATCCTCTCCAGGCAATGACGAGATCGAAAACCAGCTCAAAAAGGATCGAATGTTGGCCAAGAATGAGATCAAAATGTTACTACTCGGAGCGGGAGAGTCGGGAAAGGTACGTGCTCGTCCACCCTAGCGACGTGCGCTAACCACCACTTTGACTCCAGTCAACGGTCCTAAAGCAGATGAAGCTCATTCATCACGGTGGCTACAATGAACAGGAACGTGACTCGTACAGGGAAATCATATTCTCCAACACGATCCAGTCAATGCGGTATGACCACCCCTCCCTCTGTTTACTTTTCGTCGTAACGCTCGTCTAGTGCTATTCTTGATGCAATGCCCCAGCTTGACATTACCCTGTCACCCCAAAACGATGCCAGAAGAGCGGTCGTTCTTGCTCTCCCGATACAACTCGAGGGTGAAGTCCTCCCACGAGACGTTTCCGATGCAATTCGGGGACTATGGCGGGATGGAGGTGTCAGGGAAGCCGTCCGCAGGTCTCGCGAATTCCAACTCAACGACTCGGCCGTCTACTACTTCAATTCAATCGACCGCATGGCGACACCCGGCTACCTTCCAACCGACCAGGATATCTTGCGG
This sequence comes from Boletus aff. mottiae, assembly GCA_038093895.1. Taxonomy (NCBI): domain Eukaryota; kingdom Fungi; phylum Basidiomycota; class Agaricomycetes; order Boletales; family Boletaceae; genus Boletus; species Boletus aff. mottiae. Next base: position 21,260 of record JBBPTD010000559.1, read on the forward strand.
AGTCGAGTAAAAACGACTGGTATCACGGAAACGACCTTCAAGGTGGGGGAACTGACCTACAAATTATTCGATGTCGGTGGCCAGCGAAGCGAACGGAAGAAATGGATTCACTGCTTTGAAAATGTCACCGCCCTCGTGTTCCTAGTCAGTTTAAGCGAGTATGACCAGATGCTTTACGAAGATGAAAGTGTGGTACGTACACTTTTCATTTTATTTGTTTCGTTTTCCGATTTTGGATGCTAATCCATCTCGCGTAGAACCGTATGCAGGAAGCACTGACGCTCTTTGATTCGATATGTAACTCTCGGTGGTTCGTCAAGACCTCTATTGTAAGCACACCGGTACAGCTCAATCGTGCCACCTCACGTTTTGTCACACAGATTTTGTTCCTGAACAAGATTGATTTGTTCGCCGAGAAACTCCCGAATTCACCACTGGGTGATTATTTCCCAGACTATACCGGCGGGGATAACTATGATGCTGCATGCGACTATCTGCTGCACCGTTTCGTGGCACTCAACCAAAATGCCGCAACAAAGCAGATATACGCACACTATACCTGTGCAACGGACACCCAGCAGATCAAGTGTAAGGCCCAACTTGTTGAATGTGTTACTGGTGCTGATTTCATTCCCAATCAGTCGTCCTGAGCGCTATCCAGGATATTCTGCTACAAATCCACCTACGGGAATGCGGTCTCCTGTGATCGCCTTGCATTCCCATCCTGATGGACTTGCTCCGCCTTGCATCCGTATATCCCATCACTCGTCATGTAGTCACTACATCCATGGTCTTCATTGCATCGCATTCAGTCACCATCTTGTCTATTATCCCCTCCTTTTTTTCACGACTTCCACTGTCGATCCTCCCGGATTCGCTGTGTCCTCTTTGCGCTGTGCACCGTGGGTCGTTGTCCTCGATCTCTTCCTTAATTTCACTTTGATATCACGTCTCGTCACCTTTTCTGTTTCATTTTCCTGGGGGTAGCGTGAACACCTAATATACCCGTTTGTTACGATCCTCCCCAACGACGAGTCCGTTGCATCGTCGCCTTTCCTATTACTCTTATGCTTGGCCCTTTCAAGGAGGGGTTATATAATCTGGGATGTACCCATCCTTATCTCTTTTTTTTCGCATCGAGCGCTCGTTCACGATGTTGTATATAAATACGGAATGACCAGCTGATGAATACGTGCTGGGAGTACTCATCCGACGGAACAGCGGTGTGTGGGCCATTCTTAGCGGTTGACCGATTGCACAGCCAGTTGGATCAAATATCATGCGGCGTTGCCGCTGCTGTCCCCTATTAAACCGAAATGACTGGATCAGCGCTAGGACAAAACAGG
>JBBPTD010000560.1:0-22585 GCA_038093895.1 Boletus aff. mottiae
AGGTGTACCTTCTCCCAGTCTGAGGACCGCGGAGCCAGGTGGTTCTGCTGCCTTTCCAACCATTATCGCCCCACCCAGAGACGATGATCCAACTCAACCCGGATCACCCATCAATATCAGTCTCCGTTTCTACCCAATGTCAGTTACTGGTGTGCTACGATATGAATGTCGCAAGACCCGGTACGGTGCATGGAATGCTTTGACGGAACTCAAAGCTCATGTCGACATCCTAGAGATCTATCCGAACCCAATTACACAATTGAAGCGATGCTGTACCAATACCCCGAGACCCCGTTCGTTGCATCACTGCGTCAGAAGTATACCTTATATTTAACTTGTATTTGCAGAGAGGAGGCTCCGGAGGGATGGACAGCTTACCAACATCCAGAAGGTGCTCTTTACTTTGTGCATAGCGAGTCGGTTAGTGAATCTGAACGATATCCGACATCATTATTATTGTATCTCAAGCATGATTCCGTAGAAAACGTTTGCGGAAGTGAACATATGCGATAAAGACATCTATGCGGACATCGAACGATTCAGAATCTTTTTGTTCTCGCAGCTGAAAGATGAGATCGGGAAGCGAAACATCTCTGAATTCTTGGAGGTCAACGAAGTTCAGCTGGTCTTGGAACCCAAACTCGATGATATAGGTTTGATGTGCTGTTATTATTTTGTGAACCCACGAACCAGGAGTCTCTTTTGGCTGGATGAATGGGATGGCTATGAGATTTTCAAGGATCTCAGAGGCGAGCTCACGCTTTCTCACAAAGGTAAGCTCCAGGCTGCTGGATCCGGGTGGTGCACTGAACGATTCAAACACGCTAGGGCTTGGCGTCGAAGCACATTACTGGTGCGTTACATGGTGAGTTATATGTCGTAGGATCTTCATCGACCTGACGCAATGTTATCCAGTCAGTCGTATATGTTGATGCTAAAACACAACCAGGAGCCACTGGGATCTGTACCCGAACTTCTGTGAGGTTACTCAAGAGTTGAAAGATGAGGTAGTGGACATGATTCTTCATGCTACATGTGGTGAGTGCTTCGCCTCCGTTGGTGTACTTGCATTGAATCATTAGAACTGCAGACCACTTAACGTCGAATAGGTCTTCGTGCCCTCTGAATCCTGAGGATTTGAAGAAACACCTGTACCTCATTGAACGAATTGATCGTAGGTCATTCTTTCAGTGGCGGACGCCCGCTCACCTCTAGTTTCGCAGCCGCAAAGACGGAAACGCGTAAGCACCCCGCGATCGTTATAGGTGAATTGCACATCCTTCACTATTCCACGGAATGCTGGCTGATGCCTTCCAGGTCGGATTATGCATATCTTCTGTAGGTCTTTTCATACCCTCTAACGTTCCCCCTTTCACAATTGCAGACAACAATTACTTTCTCAACTATCACGGGGAAGAATGTGCGCGCCTCAATTTCGACCAAAGCATTCACGGATGGAGATACCACCCTTCGCCAATCATGTCGATCCTTGCGGTGCTGACATTCATGGCACCCGTGAAGATCGTGCGGCTGCTACACAGGATATTTATTGATGATGTCACGAGCAAAGAAACGTGGAACATGTTCGCCACCAACTTGAACTCACAACTCCAAGAATCCAGTGTACTGGTAAGCAGAATGAATGGCTGGATCCTGAACAAAATAATCAGACAGCTTTCAGGCGACCGTGCTGCTGAACGTCAACGTTGCCTTTCTTCCAAAACAATCGGGCGCAGGGACTTCACTTCAGGCATTCTTCGGTTATACGTCACTAGTATCAAGCATGGCAAGCATCATCCTCGGTTTGGTCTTCATGGGCCATAGCCGCACAGAGGCAAGGAATACCCCGTTTGAAGCCGTCAGTACATCATCATATTTCCTTGACATCTATAAGATCCCTGATTTGAACAGGCCACATTCTTGCATGGTTTATGGCACGAAAAGCATGGTCTCGAGCGTCTTGCCATCGTCTATAGCCTTCCGCAGGCCTTCCTCATTTGGGGGTGAGTGTCCTGTATATTTTAGGTGATAGGATTTCAGGTGCATGCTGCCACAGCATGGGTCTTTTCTCTGCAGCTTTTATGGTTCAGTGGTATCATCTAGGCAATACAAAGTTACGCGACGGCGCCGGAGCTTTTATGCTCGTTGTGGCTCTCTTGGTTGCATGGTGCATCTGGACTGCTCGAGACCGGTCTGATCGCTGGTGGTTCCAACCAGATCCAAGTCAGGCGGCGTATGGGGCAGATGAATGGATCAAGGCATCGGACTTCCTCCGCAGGGTGAAAGCATCATTGACCCAAAGAAGGGTCAGATCCCCTCCCCCCGAGATTCTTGTTATGCAGGACAGAGCAAGTCACCAATATCATCCCTGAGTAACCTTGAGGCCATCGCTTACATGCCCTAGCTCTGCGAATATGGGTTATGTAACGTCACATGCTAAGATACTTAGTTCAACTTGTACATACCATCATGCTGGCATTCTTATTTCGACACTTCCATCGCTTCTACGTCACTCGTGTTCTCGTCTTGTTGTACCATTTCTAACGGACTGCAGCTATCCTCGCCCCCTCCAGTAGACTCCCAGTACCATCAGTCCTTCGCCGAGTCAGCGGGAACAACCGGCTGCTCTAATATCGAAACCGTACTAGTCTGAATGGAGTCCCAAGCTTCGTTAGGAGCCATTTCCGGCCCTCCTTCCTCCACTAGACCTCTAGCCTTCCCACCCAAATCCTACTTGACTCGCGTGGATGAAGGACTCCATGGGACCACAGGTCTGTTCCAGATATCGATCAGTACTCGGTGCTCGTCATCTCATCGTTGTTGTGTACTTGCGTCATCAAGGTGCACAGAAAGTTATCTCTCAACTAAACACACAACGTTCCGCGGTTACCAAGTTGACACTGAACCATAACCCACTGGGGGACGATGGAGCATCCCACCTATTTAGCTATCTCTGCTCGACACCTGGTTCCAGGCATCGAATTGCGTTGTCCGAAATCAATCTGAACTGCATAGACCTTGGTTGCAAGGGGCTACATGCCATTTCGGACTACATCCGAGGGAATGATGTGTTAAGGGTAGTATGGCTGGCCAGTGTTCGTGTTTTCTACATCCATCTCTTTTTTCGTGTTCCTTACTTGACATGCTTCAGAATGCGCTTCTCCCGGACCCCGCAGTCCTCTCGTCTCTAGCCAGCTCCATCAACGACTCCCGGCTCCGGTTTCTTTCGCTGACCGGTAATAACCAATTGGGAGATACATTTGTGGAATACTTCCTTCCTTTTCTCCGTTCGCGTTACCTCCATGAACTACACATAAACACCATTGGATTGACGGTTCGAAGCGCGCCGGCGATTGGCGCCTGGATTTCCGGACATCCGCAAAGGAACTGTGACGGGGCGTGTCATCTTCAAGTATTCAAAAGCAATGGGAACAGCCTCGGGGTGAGTGGAGTTTGGGAGATTGTTCGAGCTATTGAGAGAGGAAACTGGAGTATTACGAAAGTAGAGGTGCACGCCAATCAGCTCGTTCCGTCGGCCAACTTGCCAGATACCGGTATGTTCCTTTCTTGTGTCAGCCATCCGAAATTGATCTATCGGGCGTCTTAGAAACGGCGGATGCTATGAGGGACGCCGAACGAGCACTTCATAGAATTATTATGCGAAATAACTATTGGAAGCGACAAACGGAGAGGGAGGCTCTTATCCTCTTGAGGCATTCCCGACCCTTGCTTATGCGTCCCAAATCTTCATCGATTATTCGGTCGAGATCTCCCCCTCTGCGGACGGCCACTTCTTTATTCCCATTCTACGCCCTACCAAACGAGCTCAAACTATACATTCTAGGATCGTTGACACCTTCCCTTTCGTCTGGGCAACGTATGCGTATCTATAATTATGCATCCGACTCATCAACTCTACCATGTCTACTCCCTCCTCTGCGCCACGATCCAGCAAAGGCATGCCTTGCATACTTCTCTAGTCTATTGAGCTTACCCGTTAGCCCCCAGGTCATCAACTCGAACGACGGCAGCCGACGCTTCGCGGACGGGAACATAGGCGCCAGCAACAGTCCCCTCTACCGAAGAGAAGAGGAACGTAACATGTTTCTCGAAGCCACGGGTTGCTGTACATACGAACCAGAACGTGAGGGTCATGATTGAATATCGATGTGTCATGGCGGAACACGCCTGCAAGTCGTGAGGTTGGATATTATATTTTGCATTCTCGGGGACACGTAGATTTGTATCCATAATACGGGGTTTTGTGGTCCCATAGATGTGCTGCCATTTGTCACCTGAACGTACTAGTGGAGCCTCGAGTGAGAAGGACAGTGCCGCCACGTCGATACCAAGCGTATGAGAAAGGTCGCGCCGAGCATGGATCTAGCATATACATGCATTTGACATGTATCGTGCTCAACTGGGTTTCCCCAACATATGCTATTTGTCTACTTTTGGTGATCAGCAGGGTGGTGGACGTCAAGCGAGTCTTCCTGAGGCGACGTGTCCGGCGAGATGATTCTTGCTTTTCGTTCACGACGACCAGGACAACTAATCTAGTTTTACAAATACACACGACTTACTACAATCAAACAGGCTTTCCTTACCGCGGACCCTACAACTTGGGGAATCCTACACACAGGTGATGACTACGAATCGCAAGGTTCGCATTTGCCGAAAAGCGACTTGTCGCTTCAAGCATATCTCTTCTTCAACTCCTCTTCTGCAAACTCCTTGTTCGAATGGAACTTCACCCCCAGGCGTTCCAGACGAGGGTCGGGAATGGTAGCGTGCGGATACAAGCCAAACTCGGATTGGAACTCGTACTGCATCCCCCGTGAGATGAGATCCCTCAAAGGCAAGAACACTTACCATTTCGTCAGCTTCCTGGATGAGTCCCCAAACAAGTATGAGTGATTGCTGAAGAGGACACAGAGCGGATAAACCTCGCTCACCTCCATCCCGGCGGTTGCACCTGTCACGAAACGGACAGGTTTTCCGACCACTGCACATATCAATATTGGGTATCAACATTCAAGTTGGGCGGTACGCTACCTTTCTCGATCTCCTTCACATAGTCTGTGTAGCTCATCTTGTCGCTCACTGCATGAAAGGTCTCACCCAGTATCTGCGGGGAATCATCCTTGTAGTGTTTGAGAAGTGCGAGTACGCATTGACCGAGGTCGCGCTCAACCCAGGAGAAGTATTGCGGGGAGTCTGGGTCATACTTTGGTATGGTAAGCTCGTACGAGGACGAGTCCGATGTCAAAGTCAAGCAATTAAAGCTTCGCGCGTCAGAATGATAAATTAGCCATGAGATGCTGATTGTAAATGCTTGCTCAGATGGCTTACTTCCACACGTTCTCGCAGAACCATCCTACATAGATATTCAAATGTCCGTTCAAAGGGGACAGAGATGGACGCACCAGTGTGGAGATTTGCGTGCGGAAGCTGACTATCCCGGAGGTATTCCTCGACGTCGGCTTTATCTAACCAATGATTAATATGCGCGACGGTGACAGCGCATCTGACACTTGAGAGAACTCACTATCAAAGTGGTACACTTTACGGTATTTTCCGTTAGACACTCTGGTACAGTGGGGGAGGGAGCTGAAATGACTGATGTTAGGAACAGGGCGATGGCGGAACTACGGTTTGGACTACCTCCAGATGAAAAACTTGACGTTAGCTGCGATCGCCGCATCCACCAAGTTCTTTCCCATAACTACTTCGCTGGTTGGGCCCTGGGAGAAATTAGTGGGATCCCAAAATGCAGTGACCTGGACGAAATGGTCTTTAGCTGATGATACTAGGACAAGAGAGTTGAGGGTACCCCAAACACCGCCTCCGCACCGTTCATAGCATTCTTGAGGGATGTTACGTCCCAGACATCGCCTTGTACGACCTCGACGCCGAGCTGTTTGAGTTTCAACGCCTTCTCCGAGTTGGCATCGCGTGTCACTGCTCTTGGGGTGAATGTCCCGTCGGCGAGTAATGCTTTGACAACGGATGAACCTATAGGAATGGGTGAGACTCGGCTACCTAGAATAGGGACAACAATATCAGTACCTTGAGTACCTGTGGCACCGAAGACAGTAACGATGCGTGCAGTCATTTCCGAACAGGGATGGAAACGAAATAAGTCGACTGGCTGTTTCAATGAGTGGCTTTATACACTTGCTGTGTCAGCAGAGCTGATAAATCTGGAAGGTCAGAGGGAGATATCTATCAGTCTTTGTAACTCGCTTCAAGACGGCGGCCGTGGTCCGGAGCAGGGTGAAAGTTTAGCGAAGCAAAAACCCACCGCAACTTCACTATCTCTCGGGCGGTCATCAAGCCACTATTTCCTTTCTTGTTACCCCTCCAATCACAGTTTGTTGGTGGAGTCGTCAAGTGCACCCCTGTCTTCCAGAGATTGCACCTTGATCCCTCGAACAAGTGACGAGGGTGTTGACAAGTTGACAAGCCCGATCAGTTGAACCACGTTCATTACGGAGTTGCAGGAATAAAGGGAAGTCTCGGTCAGCTATGAACAGGCCAGACTTTCTACGAGACAATCTCCCACGGCCCCAGGTACAACGGCATTCTATTAAATAATTGAGCGCTATCGTCCAAAGGAATAGAGGAAAACTCGCCGTACTGTATCGGTATTCCTGGTCTGAAGGGTGCTTCATCACTGACACGTATTCATGGTAGATTTTGGAAAAAAAGGGCCCAGGTTACTGTGCAAGGTTTTGAACCATCTCTCGTCTATTGATGAGTGGTACCCGCAGATACAAGTCAGAAAGGCGACCAAAGTTAAGCCGACTGCGCGCTCGGAATGGATCTTGATGCGGTTCTTTCGAACGTTCTACTCAGCCACGGTTTGATGCAAAGAAAGCTGACCATGACACGCACCGTGCTTCATCCTGTCAATCGAGCGTACGTTCAGCCACCTTGCGAAGGGATGAGACAGAAGGATCCATCCGTTCGGTAACCAGCCAGGGGTCGGTCCACTTGACGCACAGGAGCCGAAACAAGAATCGTTGTGATTGCAAGTCTGAGACCGGTGACCTGAAATATTGCAAGCTGGTTGTACGTTACGGGTTAGCTTACTACGTATAGTAATATTTTACCATGCATCAGCACTTCTTCTTTCCTTTCCTTCATCGTTGCGCGAACCTCAGTTGTTAGGCTCGTATCACGACTGCGGCCGTGTGGTATGTTGGCCATCACACACTCGTTATTCACTTTATACTCACGCACCGTAGCCTATTGCTCATTCCATTAGGGATGGCCACGAAGGAAGAACGAGAGACGCTTCGTCTCCTTGTTCAGCACGTCGCGCGTGGATTTTACGAGCCAAAGTATATCATCCTCTTGGATCAGCTTGCCCGGCACCCTGTGTAAGTATTCACATAGTAGAGGCATGCCGCACTCCCACTCCTGCTCAATGTCATTGTTCTTCTCGCAAACTCGTGTGACACGTTGAGAATTGCAGTCTCAAAGATGACGATTTGGCTGGACGAATGGGGCTTCAGGCGAAAGAGCTGAACAAGTTGATGGCTGTCCTGGGGAACGATTGTCTCGTGCAAGTGTAAGTCGCATTTTGTAGAAGTCGTTCCTGTTTTTCAGTATGACTGTTCCAGCTACCGTCAAAACGAACTCAAAGAAGGTGCCCAAAGATCTGTGGGCAAGCAATACTATTACATAGATTATAAGCATTTCTGCGATGTTGTCAAGTGGCGAATCGCCGAGATGCGAAGAATTATCGATTCTGGTTTGCGGAATGTCCGTCTTGACTCGTTTTCAATCATGTCCATTTTCCAACCTGATCCTTTCCCAATAGGAACTAGACAACAAGGGGTACATCTGCCCACAATGCGGAAAGTCATATACACCACTAGAGGTCGACAAGCTCATGGATTTCTCTAAAGGGATCTTCGTTTGCGAGATTTGCCATGGCGAGGTGATCGACAATGAGAATGCAGAATCTGTGAGAGGGAGTCAAGATCGAATGCAACGCTTTAATCGTGCAATGCGCTTTGTTATCGAAGGGTTGCGGAAAACAGAATCCATGGTTCTTCCTGCGTCAGTTACCCCGTCATTGTCTGAAGCTTTACTGACGAGGCTCGCAGATTGGATGTACCGTCGTGGATTAAAAACAATGTCGTCGACCCGGAGAAGCAGAAGGGTGGTCAGTCCTCGAGTCTCAAGATTGCTGGTTCCTCGGGTTCCGGCCGGCAGGACGAAGGTATTGGGATCGTCATGTCAATGGACAAAGACGAGGCGACAAGACGACAAGAACGGGACGCAGAGGCAGCCGCAAAACGGCAACAAAACCTTCTACCAGCATGGCATCTCAAGAGCACTATCTCGGGAGATCTTACAGCTCTTGGCATTCAGGAGAATGCACGGACGATGGCCGCACAACCTGCCCTACCTTCCGGTGACGAGTCATTAATAGGTTTAGGGGTCGTTGGTCCGTCACGTTTGCCCCAGGTTGCCCAGTCGGTTGAGGATATCAAGCCAGAGATTAATACTGAGGCAGACTGTGCGTTGAACGAGTTTGACTTCTCTTCTCCGCTTAATTTGCTGGAATAGATTATGAACAGTACTACGCTTCATTGGCTGCCTCCAATGCTGCCTCAACTCAGGCGACGCCATCGGGGCTCGGGAGCGAAGACCTGGAGGAGGAAGAAGAATCCAAGACTGCGATCCAACGGCTGGAAATACTCAATGGATATCGAAAAAGATCGCGCTCTCAGGAAGACGAGGGAGCTGCCGCGAAGAAGCTAGTGAAGCTAGAGCCAGAACCTCCACATATCAACGGGGTTGGCCACTCGGGAGTGGGAACAGGTCGCGGGGATGATGATCCCCTTGTCTCAGGTATGGGCCATGAGCTCAATGGTCCACGATACATGGTTACTTATCAGCTTTTCATCAGTGAATGGTGTACAAAAACCATTTTCGGAGGTCACCGAGGAGGACCAAGAACTCATGACACCGGATGAGTATACGGCATACTTTGAGGTATTTCAGACGCATTCGTAGCATATGAAGCCTACTATTATTATTTATCTACTACACTGACGTACGAGGGACCTGATTTTTAATAGATGTACCCTAGCCAACTGCAGTAACTGAACTACGAATTCGCATATGTGGGCTAGCGATGCATTGAGATTCTGAGAATGGGATGAAGGCAGTTTGCTCAGGGGCATTTCCTAGAACGGTCATCAGACTCTTAATCAGCACCCCATCGTTTCCTCCCTAGTACTAGAAAGCCCGTCTAATGGTGAGGGAGTAAACCACCCGTCTATGAACCTACTCAATCTTGCGTGTAGCCTCCGAGACAGAAAAACCAGAATCTCTCTGGCCTCGGTCGAGCGATCATCAACCGCAAAGTGAAAGATGCCCGTGAGATGCAGGAATCAGGCCTTGTATGCCCTCAGATTGTCTTGGTCGCAACCCGTCGTTCAGCTCACTACCGAATTATAGTATACCACCGATCTAGACTCGACATCCCGTTTGAAGTCCGTCACCCAGGAACGGGATCTCGACGAGTTCCTGAACACCGCTCAATTGGCTGGCACCGAATTTACAGCCGGTACGGGAGATTAGTTTTCCTTCCTGCCAGCTTATCCGAGTTGACGTTACAGAGCGTCGTAACATCAAAATCGTACAATCAACATCCACTCAGAATCCCTACCTTCTCACAGAGGCGGAGGAACAATCCACGCTTAGGAAACACCAGGCCAACAAACAACGTCTTAGAGTCCCTAGAAGACCACCTTGGACGAAAAACATAACCACTACCCAACTAGATCGACAGGAAAAGGACGCGTTTTTGGAGTGGAGGAGAGGATTGGCGCAGTATGTGCATTGCTGTCGAGTAGGGCAAGCGAGGTGCTGACGGATCGTGTTTCATATTTTGACAGGCTACAAGAAGAAGAAAAGTTTCTCCTCACGCCTTTTGAGCGCAACATCGAAGTATGGCGTCAGCTCTGGCGGGTACTCGAGCGCTCCCATCTCGTGGTGCAGATTGTCGACGCACGCAATCCACTGAGATTTCGATGTGAGGATCTCGAGTCTTACGTGCAGGATGTGGAAGGTGTGGAAGGTGAAGCGGGGACTGGGAAAGGGTCAAGGAAGAGCTTACTGTTGATAAATAAAGCTGATCTGTTGACTGCTACCCAAAGGTACGTCAAGATCAGTTCTCGATATCGTCCGTCTGTGCGCGCTCACATTTGTTGTGGGGCGACAGACGAGTATGGGCAGATTACTTTGACGAGCAAGGGATCCGATTCGCCTTCTTCTCGGCCACCAATGCTGCTGCTTTACAGCAAGCCCGACGCGACTCCCTGGCTCGTAAAGCGGAATCTGGTACTTTGCAACAACGGCCAGATGCAGTCGACAAGCAACAGAGGACGAACTCGAATGCGACTGCTGAAGCGGATTCTTCATCTGATTCGGAAGGCCCTCATACGCCGGATGACCACGATGAAGCAAACAATGAATTACCAGATACTGATATCGATTCGGAATCGGATGACGAGAAATTCCGATACGTACACACAGAAGAAGATACACCCGACGGGCGGGATCCGAGGACAAAGGTGCTCAGCGTATCAGAACTCGAAGATCTATTCATCTCTGCCGCACCAGATCTTTCAAGTAGGCACCGTTCCTGTTCTATATTAGATTGTCATCCAATAGCTGCTTTTTAGATTTCAAAAGTCCCTCAGGCGAACCACCGGCCAAACTCGTGGTGGGCCTTGTTGGTTATCCCAATGTCGGGAAATCAAGTACGATTAACGCCCTCCTCGGGGAGAAAAAAGTCAGCGTCTCGTCTACTCCAGGCAAAACCAAACATTTCCAAACGATTCATCTATCTCCCTCTATCATTTTGTGCGACTGTCCGGGGCTAGTTTTCCCGCAATTCGCGACGACGAAGGCGGCACTGGTTTGCGATGGTGTGCTGCCCATTGACCAAATGCGAGAACATACGGGACCAGTTGCACTCGTTGTGAAAATGGTACCCAAGGCCGTTCTGGAAGCATTGTATGGTTTGAGTATCAAGGTGAGGGGCGTTGAGGAAGGCGGAGATGGGAATGTGACTGCGGAGGATTTGTTGATTGCCTATGCGAGTATGTGGTGTCTTTCGTATGAGGCCATTTCACTGACGAGTGTATGCGCGCTGGGTAGTCGCACGAGGCTTCATGCGTTCGGGGCAGGGCAATCCAGACGAAGCGAGAGCAGCGAGATACATTCTTAAAGACTACGTGAACGGAAAACTGTTATTTTGTCACCCGCCTCCGGGAACGTCAGAGGAATCGTTCAACGGACGGACACACGAACTATCGCTTCTCCGGGCTGCAGGAAAGAAGCGAGCGCCCGTTACGCGTGTCGTGAAAGGCGCTGACACGTATGTTCCTGCGGTCCTCGCCCCTTCGTCTATTATTTCGTCGGATCACGATTCGATTCCGACGACCCATGCAGGCGGTGCAAAATCTCTTGCACTGGACGACGAGTTTTTTGCACGTAATCCATCGCTTCCGTCACGCCCGTTTGTGCAAGGATCTACGCGGCATGGACAGGAATTTTCAAGAGGGATATTATATCCGCACCACAATATGGTAGCAAATGATGGCACACTGCTCGGGCAAAAGCAAGCTGTCGTGCTTATGAATGGGGAAGGGTTTGGGAAGAAACATCACAAAAAGGAGAAGAGGGTGAAGCAGAGGAGTGGAAAGGGATATGATTGATTGCGAGCACCTTATAGTCTGCGTCTGTCATCTACTCCGTGAGGGTATGGCAAACCGATACATGGTGGAGAATTGGCTATCGGACTTTTTGTTACTCGTTCCACGTCAGGATGTCCCGATCGTCCTCGGAATCGTGGTCGCGTTTGCGATGGAACATGAGGCGCTCACGAGATGGAAACAGCCTGTTGCAGTCTTCAACAACGTGTCAACAACGTATAGGCACGAACAAATGGCAGAGAATATACCTTGAAACGCACAGATGAATATTGGCGTCCTGTGTAGGTTCGTTCGGTTACTCTACGAAGAGGCGAGTGATGGAGACGTACTCTTCAGGAGACGTCGCCCAGCCAAGACCTGCATCAGTGTCTTTCCGAGTGGTCGTCACTGAGGAGGAAATCAGGCGTATACATGGGGGAGATGGCACCGTTCACTATCTTGGGTTGCGGGCTTCGACTTGAGTACAGATGGGAGCCGTGGACCAATAGTAGTAGACATGACATGTGTGCGCCAACTTCAAGAGTCAAGTTCAAGTGCGTTGGTCTAGTTATGGTTCGAAGCGGTACTCGTTCATTGGAATCAGCGCGTCAAATAGCACAGCATGCATTGCTCACACCCCTGCTCACACACATGTATACAACTCAGTGAATAAACTTGTAGTGAGATAAAAGTGGTCCCTTGATGTCAAAACCGCCAAAGCCAAGTTACATATAAAGATTAGAGAATTACCCCGTGTGCAGAGCTGTGGCAGGAACTGGTTGAAAGATGTGTTGCATCCTCGCCCTCACTGGAACCCGGAAGAAAGAATGATCTCTCCCACCACGAACCAGCTTAAATGTTGTCCCCTCCGGAAGACTGAAGCGTTCCTCCCCAGGTGAAATGTCTTCCTCCCTACAACCATATTTGATCTCCCTGACCCATGATTGCATCTCCGTGGTACCTGGTGGTGGAGCAATATGGATCTCGAATCCAATGTTACGAGAATTGATGGGCTCGTCCCTAGCAGAGTCAAAGAAATCGATCATGTAGATATACTCTGTTTCCATGCCACCTGGATAAAAGCGGATGGCAAGGTCGTCCTCGCTAGGGATTCTGATGATATGTACATCCTCATATCCAATGCCAAGCCTAGCATCCCCTGGTTTGAACTACGAAACAGTATAAGTTAGCAAGAATGACCGTAGACAAGAAAATAACTTAGCACAACTCAATGTAGTAGACGTTACAAACCTGAGACAAGTGAGAAGAAGTAATAGTATCAGGCTCGGACTTGCCAATGCCAATGAATCTGAACATGATTGAGTTGCTGGTGCTGTGACGTAGTACAAGAAGTGGCGTAAGTTATGGAACAACTATAGTAGTACATAGCCGTAAACAGACGGATCACACGGATCAATCGATCATCGATGTAGTCCAATTTTCTTGAACTACGTTGGTGCCAAGCAGGATGGGTACAGAAATTTTTTCACCAGTCACCCTTCCATGTAGCGGCCGCACAATAGCCAACAGATTAGCAAAGGTTCGTCCACGTCTGCATTGGCTTGGCATTGCTCGTCTCACTTCGCCTCTAGGTCGCCTTGTACGAACACCTTGCAAAATGGTATGGTGGTCCACCCAACAAATACCACCTGAGTCTCTACTCCGAATGGGCCAAGCACGACTGGGGCATGATTGTCACGGGTAACGCCCAGGTTTCTCGAGACCACCTGACGCTAGGGCGTGATATCGTGATCCCTGAAGTATTGAACGAGGAGACATTAGCCCCGTTCAAGAAGCTGGCACAAACCCTCCATGCAAGGAGCTCGCATGATCCACCTATGCGCCCGTTGGCTGTCATGCAGCTCTCTCATGCCGGTCGTCAGTCTCCCAATATCATCGGTGGTCGTAAACTGGGCATCCCGCCCATGGCGCCAAGTTCGGTTCGGCTCGGATCACACAAGCGTGCTCAGGCGCAGGACATACCACATCTATACTTCCGCGCACTGTTCCAGCAACCGCGAGAAATGACTCTTGATGATATCAAGCGCGTACAGCAGGCATTCATCAAAGGTGCTTTAACGGCTCTAGAAGCAGGGTTTGATGGAGTTCAGCTTCACTGTGCGCATGGGTGTGAGTAATTTTACGACATTCGTGAATTGTTGTTCAAAAAAATACCAGACCTTCTTGCCCAATTTCTCAATCCCAAGGTATCACCTAAGACGCTGTGCCCTACGAGCGACGCCTCGACTGACACTATGCTGAGTAGAGCAATGTTCGGCGAGACGAGTATTCGGTTGAATCACCGAACACACTCCGTATGGTGCGCGAAATCGTCGAGGGTATCCGTGCTGTCGTTCCCAGAGACTTTGTTCTTGGCGTCAAAATCAACTCTGCGGATTACGTAGAGTCGGGCGAGAGACCTTCAGGCGAAAGTGTATTGAAGGAGACTCAGCGTGTCCTCGATCATATACGTACGATCGCACTCTGGGGGATGGTGGACTTTATTGAGATAAGTGGAGGCGACTACGAGTCACCAGGTGGGTATTGGTGATCACATCCGAACCCCAAGACTCATCTCTCGCAGATTTCATGTCCACTAAGGCAGCGAGTCCTCGTCAAGCTTTCTTTGCTCAGTTTGCGCAAAAGGCGCGGGAATGCCTGAAGGCAGATTTTCCGGCAGATGTCAATGTCCCTCTCATTCTGCTTACAGGCGGTCTTCGTTCGCCATCCCACCTGCAGGGTGCGCTGGACGCCGGACATGCCGACCTACTTGGAATCGGACGAGGTTCGATTACTTGTCCAGATATACCAGCCCTTTTGCAGGAAAGAAGCCTCAACGCCGCTGCTGGTGGCACCTCGATCGCCTGTGACGACGAACCGTTTGGACGCGAACCAGGCGGTGACCTCCGGCTTCCATCTTGGGTGCCTCAGATCCCGCTCGTTGGCGCGGGTGTTGGTGTGGCATGGTACAATGTTCGCATGCGAACTATAGCAACGTCTCAACTTAAGAAGAGGGTAGATGGTAAACCACTTCCTGTACCCCCGCCGGAAATTGAGATGAGTGGGATAGGGGCCATGGTGCGGATGTGGGTCTGGCTAGAATGGCGTACAATGTTCCTTGGAGCTTTGTCAGTCTGTTGTTCGATTGCGTTGATCGTATTGTTGATGCTGTTAGTAGGCAGGTGATATCATTGATACCTTGTACGAATAATGATACCATGGTTTCTACGATGCCTGCCAGTTTGCATATGATCGACTCGACAAGTGCGAAGAGCCCGCGGTAGAATGGATTCGACCATTGAAGGTTGTGCGAGTCGCTCCCAACCAGCCCGATATTTCACTGTCTCTGAACCGAGAAGGTTGTCATCTCACGGACCGAACTTGATGCGCACGAGACACATAGTTTCCCAGACCGTCAATAAGCGTGTATGAAAAATTGGCGATTCATAGCACAGATAGACACGTGAACGTTTGAACCACTACAATGCCTGTTGATAACGTAAAATCAGGAATATAGTTGATCCACTCGGGCCTACACCCGAATTTCAGAATAAATAACTCGTCACGGAGTGTCGTATATAAAGATTCGGTGGCCAAGGAGGTTCGAACCATCGTCTATTCTCCCGTTCGTTATACTGCAGTCACAATCGTCAACATGCCTGCTACCACCTCCGTCACACTCAACACAGGGGCAACCATGCCTACCGTTGGTCTAGGTAACTAGGACCCTGAGTCCATGATGATCCACTGATCAGATGGTGCTTCTGTTCCAATAAGGCACATGGAAGTCCAAGCCAGGCCAAGTCGAACACGCTGTGGAGTTTGCATTGAAGAATGGATACAGACATATCGATACTGCTGCCGGTTACCAGAACGAGACCGAAGTCGGCCAGGGCCTGAAAGCGTCTGGGATTCCGAGGGAACAAGTTTTCTTAACGACAAAACTCGATAACCCAGACCAAAGGAACCCAGCGGCCGCACTCGAGTCATCGTTGAAGAAGCTCGATACCCCATACATTGACCTGTGTACGGTTCCACTCCTCGCATATTACATGCAGGGCGTTCATATCACGTTCAGGGTTGATGCATTGGCCGGCCCCCATGACAAGGGACGGAAAAGCTGACAAGGAGCATGACTGGCTTGACACGTGGAAAGCGATTGAAGACCTTTACCTAGCTTATCCAGAGAAATTGAAGGCGATTGGTAAGAGAAGGGTATCATTGCATATGTATATCACTCAAGTCTTTTGTCAGGTGTCTCCAACTTCTCTGTTGAATACCTTCAGCGACTCTTGCCAGTGGTTCGAGTGGTTCCTGCGGTGAACCAGATCGAGCTCCACCCGTAAGCTTTTGAAAGTCACGAGTGCGACCATAAGCATGATTATAGTACCCGGAAGGTCTTGCCCACAACATGACGTCGTGGAATTCTGTCAGAAGAAGGGGATCGTATTGACGGCGTACTCACCACTTGGTTCCGACAATTCCCCGCTATTGAAAAACGAGGTCGTCAACAGAATCGCCACCAAGTATAGTGTTTCGCCTGCCAACGTGTTGATCTCCTTGCACGCCAACAAACCACTGCACACAGGTGCGTCTTACTGCAGTGTCACTCGCAATACCTCGCCAATCTAGTATGATTTGTAGTGCTGCCCAAGTCGGTGACGAACGAGCGTATTCTCAGTAAGGAATTGGGACCTTCCGATCACCTCATTTGTTCACTTTGTGCACAGGCAATGCAAAAATCATAGACCTGACTGAGGAGGACATCAATGACCTGCACGGGATTGACAAGACACACCACTTCCGCGCTTGCCACCCCGGTTGGACTGGTTTTGGCAGTCTCGGATTCCCCGACTGCGAGTAGACGCGGATGCCTCGGAGTAGGAGAAACATGTGATATGTTCTAAGAAGTAGAACCATGTAACCACTATTAGTGTGGTCTTGGAGGATGAGCCAACTAGCCCAAATAGCTTGATCAGGCGAGGTCAGATTCGCGGTGATACCGAGCAGTGCTACACCGAGACAATGACAGAAATGATCTCCACGATTCTCGAGGCAGATACTTATATGCCACCAGCGAATGCAGTTGGTCGACGTGACTGTGTAGACGAGGCAGTAGGGATTGGGCCAGAGTGTCATATATAAGTAGCTCAGACCCAAAGGCAAGGCACTACGCGATGGCGACCCTTCCTCGCACGGCAAAGCAAAGTTCAACTCCTGCTTTCACTCGTCCACCTGCGTTCGACCATCGACCTCGCTCTGATCACAGTTTTGATGTCGGGATAAACTCATCCGCCGCATGGACAGAGCATCTGGATCGTGGGTCTCTCTCCGACGACGAACCAACTGATTATCCAGAATTATATGGACAACGCGGCTTGTCTGCGCGTGCACTGTACCAGTTTGAGGGCAAGCCAGAGTTCAGAGAACTCACTGTCGAAGCCGGGGACAAGCTCGAGGTCCTGAAGCAGGACGTCGGGGATGGGTGGAGCCTCGTGAAGACGGAGGATGGAAAGGTTGGTTTGTTGCCCACAGCTTATTACACAGTATGTGGACTACGGCGCTGGCTGCTGTTTCGCCTGACATCTCGCAATTCAGCACACCATCGACTTCCTCTCTGCGCCAGTTGACAGCCAACCAATATCAAAGGAGCTGTCCACCGACACCGTCACGCCTCATCCCTCTCCCAAGGGCAACTCTGAGTCAGAGCTTTCTCCGCTTGTCCCACAAACTACAGGAGAATGGCCGAACGTACCCCCGAGCTTTCGGCAGCGATTGCTTGGTGGAAAGACCATCAATCGATTCTCGGCTTTCGTCACCAGCGGCGCGGAAGAGTGGGTCCTAAACGGTGCTCCAGCTCCTGAAGACGAACTTGCAGCGCCAAATCATATCTCTCATAGCCGCTTCTCAACCACAGATTCCGTCGCAGAGGATATTCGGCTCAACAGGCTAGGTATTGGCGAAGCCGACAGACATTTCGTAGACGAAGGCCCTGCCTGGCAGCCCAAGATTCCAGAATTTCGCGTCTTGGTGCATTCTCCGTCGAAGCGGTCGTCAGGCCTTTCCGGAGCTTACACCGTATACAAAGTCACCTCTCTTGTCCACTCGGCCGAGAAAGGCAAGCCTCATGAGGAGGTCCGCTCAGCCTCCCCTGTATATATTACCGTCCAGCGACGCTTCTCGCACTTCGTCGTTCTTCACGCTGCATTGCTCAGGCGGCTCCCTGGAATCGCACTACCCCCTCTCCCAGAGAAGCAGTACGCAGGTCGATTCAACGCCGCGTTCGTCGAAGCTCGACGAGGAGACTTGGAACGATACCTCGACCGCGTTGTGCGGCACCCCATCGCACGTTACGCAGAGGTTGTCACGTCTTTCCTAGGCTGCGAGGATGACCTGGTAAGCGGTCCGTTGGCCCAGGTTACAGTTTAGGAGCCTGCTCAATGTCCCTCGTATCCTCTATGCAAGGAGTGGACACGGATGATGCCACAATTCTTGTCGATGCGCGCTGCTGGACCATCTTTCTTTGCACATGTATTTCACCCAGCATTCAACTTCGATATCCAGGATGCTTCAGAGGTGATTGAGAAGTTTGACAACCATGTGCGGGCCGTTGGGAAAGGTGTACAAGGGTTGAGGAGCACCTTTAATCGGGTGAGGGAAGCGCGGATAGGTGGGTAGTCATGTTGGTTCAAGTATGCGTCCCTCACAAGCACTGAGATTTACAGAAATGTCCAAAGCTGAGCGCTCCCTTTCTTACTCCCTCCTGTCTCTTATCACTGCAAAACCATCATCATCTGCGCCAGCTCTTGGCGCAGATGAAGAAGAAGAAAATACGTCCCCACAGCTCCAGGGGCTCCTGAACAACGATGGCGCTTGGTGTTGGCGTGACGAATGCCAAGACTGTCTTAACCTTACGAAAGCGGTACAGAAGACTGCAGAGACGTTGCAAAGTGTAGCGGATCTGTACGACGATCATGTCGGTTCTCCATCATTGCTTGTGAAGTTTCACGCTCAGGATTCTTACAGGCCAGAAGAAGACAACTTGCCACTCACGAAGCTCTCAAAAGCGTCGCCCATCCTTACATGACATATCAGGTACGTTCTATGCTATGGAGTACATATACATCCTGAGCTATCATTTCAAGGGAATCATAGAGACCCATCGATCTACGTATTCCCGGTATGCGGAGGCCACCGGCAACAACGTATGCAATCTATACCTGGACTAGCTTCGCTCTCTGATTCACGAACAGCTGAACGAAGACGTAGCTTCACGTTGCGAAACAGTTCTCAATGCAACCATGTCGGAACTGGATACTTATCATGCGCAAAAAGTCGAGGACTTCACGAGTCTGACAAAGGATCATCTCGATGGGGAAATCGCATTGTACGAACAGATGCTGACGCGACTCAAAGCTGCACGACGAACGCTCGATTCCCCGCACTTGGATGAACTGGGACGCTCGCCCAGAAGACCTTCACGATTCGAGAAGGATTTGGATAGATCAGTGAATGATATCGAGCCGCTTCCGCAGCCTTGTCCGCATGTGTATGACTCGGCGCCAATGCGACCCGTGAGCATGGCTATCCAAGGTGGTATGGGTTTACTTCTCGGGAGTTCGAGTTCAGGAGGGCGGACGAGTGTGTTGGGTAGATTGTGGGCTTGAGTGAGAAAATTCATTTTGTGACGTTATTTCTTGGGATGGTGTGCTGTCATAGCTTACAGATACCGGAGAATAATTCATAATCGAATGTTGCCAAGCAACGTGGCGTTTGTCTTGTTTGAAACAGGGCTGCCAATGCCCTTACAAAGGCCGCAGACGACAATCCCGGAAACAACATCTAGTTCAAAGGAGTGAGTGGTAGGTGTGGAAGAGATGCGAGGATCTGTATGAGGAAATTTACCAGCTGGAGTGCATAAAACTGTAAGTGGATCCTCTTGCTGGAAACAGGCCACTGAGGTTCACAGACCGTGTCAGGTTAGTCAACACATATTATAGAGATCGGTCAGCACCTGCCACTGGGATGTCACTGACGGGAAATATGTCAACCTGTGACGTTTGCCAAGGCTTTGTGATTTGTCAGGTATGTATCACATCGACGGATAATAAGTCACTTGAGCCGCAGTCATCGGCTATTGCGTCGGACAAAGGACAAATTCATAGGTATATAAACCACCCATTCAACCCAAAGCATTGCCCAGCAATTGTTCACAGGAAATTCACAGAGAATGTCTACTCGTATCGTTACTGTCTTTGGTGCCACAGGGGCTCAAGGTGCCGCCATACCCATATTCTACTTGACCGAGCCTCACTTTCTCCTATAGGTTCATCCGTCGTCAAAGCATTACTCTCCGATGGGACGTTCACCCCAAGGGCAGTGACGCGCGATGTGAATTCGGAGAAGGCGTTGAAGCTCAAAGAGCTTGGTGTTGAAGTCGTACAAGGCGATGTCTGGGATGTTACATCCCTCAAGAACGCTATTAACGGTGCGGAGGCGGTGTTTGGGGTAGCTTTAATTTCTTTTCCCCAGTATCATGAACTCAAGGCCCTTTCGTCCAGGTCACTGCATTCTGGGATCAGACTAATTTCCGCGAGGGCCCAACTAGCGAAGTGGTTATGGGAAAGAACTTGATAGATGCGGCAATCGCAGTTGACGTCAAGTTTTATGTCTGGAGGTAATATCAGGCCGTGGTTCCCGTCGTCGCACTGTACCTAACATTAGTTACTCCAGCTCTCTCCCCCACTGCGCCAAAGCGACCAACGGAAAATACAGTAACGTGTACCACTATGACAGTGAGTTTACTCCAGAGCCGTGTATGCTGTTACTAGCTCGCAATTGATCATTGATTAGATAAAGCCAATGTCGAGGAATACCTCCGGAAAAGTCAGCTTCCGCACGCAAATATCCACACTGGTGCGTCCATCTCCGTTCCCTTTGAACCGAATTTGAACAGTGTTCTGTGTAGGATGGTTCTGCGAGAACACGTGGAAGTGAGCAAAACATTTACAACCAACATCCCACGGCTAATTGATCATTCTGACGCGCAAAGTTACAATTATCTGACTTTGACATCGGACTCGTCCTCGTACGAGCTTACTATACCGAAGTATGACCCAAACTCCCCCCAATACTTCACTTGGGTTGAACGCGACATTGGCCAATGCGTGCTCGCACTTCTCAAACACTACAAGGACGATTCGGCGCAGATCCTGGGCGAGACCTTTTATGCAGTGAGCGACAAGATGAGCTATGCAGACTATGCGAAGGAGATCGAGAAAGGTAACGTGCCATCCAGCGCCAAGGTCAACGCATGATACTGAAAAGTGCAGTGGTCGGAAAACCTGTCCGTTTCGTGACAGGTGCACCCACTGGAATGGCGGTGAGGTCTATCCATCCTGTATCCTCTTCGACGATCACTCATGTTTATGAATTCATCCAGGAAATGGACGAAATGGTATGTATTCCAGTTCGCGCCGCCAAGTGGTCTCATCTCACGTCGGGTGCAGTATGCGTACCAATCCGAGCCTGGCGCGTTTCCGCACGCTACCATCCCGGACCCTCGTCTGGAGCGCCTGGGGGTGAAGTTCCATTCGATCAAAACGTTTGCAGAAGAAGCATTGAAGAAGAGATTTGCTTGAAGCGATTTGCTTCGAGTTGACAATGCAAGCCTCGCGATTCGTGGTCGTAGGATTATCAAAATTGCAAGGTACGGGATAAGGAAAGTGTATGATTGTAGCAAGTCATCTTTTATGTAAATGTGAGTCGATGCTAGTAAATGTAAATGACCGTTAGGTCTGGTGGACAGAGTGCGTGGGCAAATTTGTACTAAGTTAGCTTGGGTACATACACCCTGACGGCTCATTCGACATCCATCATTCACCATGCTGATCACTAAGGCTCATCATGACGTACCCAGCAAGCTCGACAACGGGAAACCGATTCGGATTTTTGTGATTGCTCCTGTTGTACCAAACTACCCCCAAGCCAAGTTTCCAGGTACATCTCCTCTCACCAGTAGAGTGCATCTTATAGAGCACTATCACGCCAGGCGTTGTCTGCTTCAGGTACGCGATGGATCACAAGTACCCCCCTGAGCTTTTTCGACTGGTCGACAAACATCAGTGAGATTTACCAAGTGACCGGACCTGTTGAGAGGTTTGCCGGACAGATTGCAAGCCATGGATACGTTGTCGGTGCGTCAAGTAGTCCTCATGATCGGATGGATGGTCTTTCATGCAGAAGAGTCTAGCATGCCCGTCAACTTATCACGAGTTCGAAGGGCCCGAACCCATTCCTTATGATACGGAAGGTACCTCGTTTCGGTCAGTTATCTTGGACACTCACAGATGTGCGACCAGGAACGGACCGGGGTAATAGATACAAGGTGGACATCACGCCGTGTACATGATCGTCTTCTTGATGACGTTTGTTAGATCGAGAAAACAGTAGCCGCCTACGACGAGGTGCTCACTTCCCTCGCCCCTGTTTCAACGGTGAATACTGATCTACGCGATCTTGAATGGATGAAAGGATGCCACACTTTCCGTCGATCTGCTAGTCTCCCATCCGAACTGCAATGGTCGTATTGCGGGTCCGTGAAACGCATTTCTCCATTATTGTTACCGCCTCACGATGTTTTCAAAGCGACGGGGATGTGCCTAGGAGGTCACTTGGTACGTCTCTCTGCTGTTTGGCTCGGACATCGCGCCTCACCCAAACCCAGGCGTTCCGTGTGCGACATTGATCATCCTCGTTAAAGACACTACTGTTGATTGGGTTGTGTCTTTCTCAGGCTGCATTTGACCCCAGAGTGCTCTCCACAGTGTGCTTCTTTGCAACGGACATACACGGTGCGACCC
>JBBPTD010000561.1:0-22567 GCA_038093895.1 Boletus aff. mottiae
GCCCGAATGGGAAAAGGCCATCCAGACAGAGCTGGAAACGCTCCATAACATGGGTACCTGGGAGCTAAAAGACCCCCCAGAAGGGCGAAAACCTATAACAAATACGTGGGTGTTCGTCAAGAAATATGACAAAGACGGAAACCTACAAAAGTATAAAGCACGATTAGTGGCTAGAGGATTCACCCAAATGCCTGGGATGGATTACAATGAAACCTTCTCACCCGTCGTCTAACTCGAGACGATCCGAGCGATCTTAGCGCTTGCGGTTGCCGAGGACTGGGAAATCCAACAAATGGACGTCAAAGGTGCATACCTAAACGGAAAGCTAAAGGAAGAATCCAACGTTGCATCCCGCCCCTCACAAGGGTGTGGAAGAGATATGACGAGTTTCAGAAAGTGGCCAAGTATGTGGGGTGGCTAAGTATCTGGTAACCGATATATAGTAGTCCATTACATGAACCCATTCTACTTACAGTCAACATGTCGACACAATAGGCGTCGAGCACAAAACAGGACTCAGCGAGTTTCAGCAAGTCTATCTTTGCCGATGTGACGATTGGCTTTGGCTCATTCAACGCGGGTGAAGTTGCCACTGATTTGGAGTAGGACTGTCGCAACAATTGTTGATAGGGTACGCAAAGCACGACAGCGGGTGGCCCCACTCGGAGAGATCGGTCTGACTTGTATACTCTCAGACGCAAAGTCGGGCAAATGATCCAGCAGAAGTCGGACATCGAATGTGTGATGCACACGGTGAGGCCAAGACTGATGGCAGCAGTTGGACCGCGTGTCATGCGTGTCATGTGTCAGCAACCATATTCCTATGCCTCTCAAGTGGCGACCTCTCGAATCTGGACTGCAAACCAACGGAACCAGAATGAAATACCTGGGGGTAAGTCCTTTTCCATGTTGGAAGACAAATAGACGATGATGCCATGTGCAAAGTGTTCCTCTGGTACCGGGATAAACGATGGTGCTTGCGCTTGAACAAGATCAACACGAATACCTTGTGACAGGGAGATGTTGGAGAACGATTCCTTCGTAACAATCATGATATGAAATCCGATTGGTCTTGAAGCTTGACGAGTCGTTAGAAAGGTAATTTGATGCACATATGCCTAGTCCGTGTAACTCTTTATTCTCTGGAATTCGAATACTAAACATAAAATTGGTTATGATTCGATACGGTCATCGGATCAGTCTTGCCGACAACTTGAAGGGATCGCGCCTAGTAGGAGCGCGAAAGAATTTTTACAAAGATGCGACGGAGAAGTTGAACTATGGTCATTCACTCACTCTAGCACTGAAGCCATTGCCGTTTACCAACACGGCCGCTATATAGCACAATGTAGTGAAGGCAGAGTCAATCCACGGTGCCTCCACTATCTATCAAAATTCATCAGAAGTCCTCACATTCGACGATAGGCTAAGGTTATGAATCCCGAATGCATATGCTGTAAATACCGTTGTGCTGTACCGTACATAGTCAAAGTTAGACTTGCTCTGACTGTGACCCAGATCGTTTAGCGCGACGTCGCGCGGACCATTCCTTCGCTCTTGCCCTTCGAGCTTCCTTTACAGCATCTTCGCTGTCGCGGCCATCCTGAGTGTATGCGGCGTCCATGACGCCTCTCTGTTCCTCTGCGGGCTTGTCCGCAGACTCCTCAGCATCTGTATCGCTGCCCCCGTAGCTAGCGAGCCCTCCAAGGGACGCGAGAGTCGTCGGAGGTTGGATCTCTTTCGCTTCATCTGCCTGACGTTGTCTCACTCTCTCCTTTTCGGTTCTCCAAACTCGAGACCAGCGTCCCCTCAAAAAGGCAAACCTCTTGTCAGTGCCGTAATTGGCTAAAATCCTCATCTCAAGCTGGGCAGGGTTCGGAGATGAAATGATGTGAGAGGCCGTCCTGCGAATGAGCTCTCTTTGTGCTTCATCAGGCTGTATGCCACTTATGAGAAATGGCCGGAAGAAACGTGGAATTGATATATCACCTCCTCATCGCTGCCTTCCCAAGGATCTTGGTCCCTTTCTTGGTCGTCAATAGTCTCGAGTGCTCTCAGTCTTTCTTCTCGACCACGGTCAAGTAGCTTGCGCCGTTTATCGCGGCGATAATCTTCGAGTTCATCGGGAGAGAAGAAGAACGTATCTTCAGAGTCAGAAGGAAGGTCTGACCACCCGCTCGGAGAGATCGGTCTGACTTGTATGCTCTCCGACGGAAAGCCAGGCGAATGATCCAACAGAAGCCGGACATCAAACCTGTGATGCGCATGGTGAGGCCAAGATTGGTGGCAGAAGTAAAAGAGAACGACAAGTCACGCCAACTGACAGCGATTGCACCGCGTGTCATGTGCCGGCAACCATCCCACTCCTACCTTTCGGGGTTCCATTGAAAAACACATGTGATCTACATTCCCACAGACACGCTGGCAGCTCATGGACGAACCTACCTATCCACCCACAGCGCCGGCTGGTTTAATTGTTCAGTATCAACTGTGTCCGCGCCACCTGAACCTTCCGGTGGCCCCCATCGGATGAGACCCGACCTGGAATCGTTACTGGGTGTCATCATAATAGATGAATCCTGACACTCGAGAAGGAGTGCAGACATTGCGGGCGGTCCGCGGATCACGTCAGCTTCATGGGCTTGGATGTAGAGACAAGAATCCGGGGCAGGTATATCGAAAGCTTCAGTTGATTGGACATGTGACGTGGCAGCTGGGTGTGCGGGTTGCCAGCCATCGTCGCGAATATTGAACTTTCTGTGCTTGCGTTTGTGCATGAACCTGCGTGGGAAGCGGAGTTGGGCTGTGGTCTTCCTCCTACCTTCTCACGGCGAACCCAATGGCCTTGGTCCAGCATTGCAGACGTCTCTGGACATTACCGCATGATTCATTTCTGATTCGTTTTTGATTTACGTGGGTGAGACTACCACCCTTAACAGGGCTCGGAAGGATACAAGGCAGGATGCAGCGATGCCTCAAAAGTGGCATTGTCGCTCACAAGCACTGAACAATGGTCGACCTTCTCCATCCGGTCCGATTGACTCGTCACGATGCATGACCCTAGATTGCTTATTCCTTAAAACCCGAGTTTTTTGAACTTGGCGTCTCTAAAAATTTTGCTGGCCGTCTAGATCTTGATTGCGCTAGTGTCTTGGATCACCGAATTCGTCGTTCCTCGATCATGCAACGGTCGACATGAAGGATGCCCATGTGGTCTATCCTGCTTTGTCCTCACTACCACATTTCTTGCCATGCGGACGTGAACTCTCTTCGCGCCGTTCATGAACACCGACAAGCTTTTTAGAGGTTTGTCTGCGCAGCTGACAATTGAGTTATCATCTTATGTCCCTGCTTGCAGGACATACCCCTGTCTTCGGTCATTTTCTGAATGCCCACTCGCCAAGCGGACATGAAAAGCAGGCGGTTGTCATGCGCTCTTCCCATCTTCGTCTCGAAGCACTTTGTCTACTAGCTTTACGCGAACCGACTTCCTTTCGCTATATATATGTCATGGTAGGTAGCTGTCCCTGTAGCTCACTCGAGATCTCCTCTCGGCGCCATGGTGTCTTTCCACTCTAGCATAGCTGCGGCCACAACAGTTTTGTCCTTGATTGGATCAATCCAAGCTATTCCGTTGGCAGACAAACTCAGCCGCCTCAGTCCTTCTGCTCGTGATGTGTTGAAGAGGTCAACGCCCGCTGCTCCTCGCTTCGTGGTCTACAATGACAGGTGGATCAACCCGTTACCCTCCGCGTCAGAACTTCGGGTAGGCGACACACCTATGCTACGCCCATTGAGTCGCTGACAATCATGCTGAGCAGGGTTTCAACGTCTTGTGAGTGACTGTTGGATAGTGTCAGCACTATGCTTAATATCTTTTTAGCGCCCTTACTTTCTTGTTGGCTTCTGGTTCTGTCGATCAGGCTCAGAATTGGCAAGAGCTTACTGCTAGTCAGCGTGCTACTTATGTGAAAGAGTACAATGCGGCCGGAATCTCATTGATCGTCGCTGGCTTTGGGTCTACTGAGACGCCAACATCCTCGGGCGTTAACCCTGTGACAGCTGCGAATACTATGGCTGAATGGGTAATCCAATACGGTGTTAATGGCATTGATGTCGACTACGAGGTACTTCTAGCTCACCTTCAATGATGCTAGCGTCCAACCCAACTGATCGGAATTTGGGCGCATCAAAGGATTTTACGGCATTCAATGGCGGTGGAGGTGCTGCCGAGTCCTGGCTCATCAGGTACACCAAGCAGCTACGTACAAGGCTTCCTCAGGGACAGTACATTCTCAGTCATGCCCGTGGGTTACTTATCAACATGGAGTGAATCATGGTTGCTGACCAAAATGTCTGTAGCCGTCGCGCCATGGTGAGTACAACTACCCAGTTAGGTAGCGCTTGTTCATCTAAGCGGGGACAAGGTTCTCCCCAACAATGTGGAGTGGCGGAGGCTACCTCGCTGTTCATAAGAGCGTAGGCTCTTTGATCGACTGGGTGAGTGAGGTTCAATAACGCTCTTTCATCCCTTTCAGGTTTTGATAAACACTTTAGTATAATGTGCAAGTAAGCGCCGAATCTTTTTTTCTCATTAACGTCACATCAACCCTTATCATTGTCAATAGTTTTACAATCGTGAGTGACTCAACCACATACATAAACTATTTGTTAGCATGCAGTACTGATTACACTTCTGTTCGGCTAACAGAGGGAACCTCAGAGTATACGACGTGTTCTGGGCTTCTGACTGCTTCTACATCCGCCTGGCCCGAAACCGCCCTCTTCCAGATTGCGGCAAATGGTGTCACCTTGGAGAAACTCGTGATTGGAAAACCGGCAACGCCCCCGGACGCTAGCAATGGGTACATGGATTCATCGACGCTCGCTTCGTGCGTCTCACGGGCGGCTTCTAAAGGATGGCGTTAGTTTCACGTACTTCATATCCTGTGAACTGAGGAAAGCTAATGACATGTGCAGGGGCAGGTGTGATGGCTTGGCAGGTAATTCCACGTATGCTTGTGCCTCGAAGGGCGTCGAGACGATATGTTTGTTCAACAGTACCCTGATGCCACCTCCGCATGGATTACTACTGTCCGCGGAAATACATGGCCAGGTTCTCACCCTCCGGGTCCTTCTCCTACCACGACACAACCAGCATCTCCCACGAGTACCGGACCACCTGGAGGCGGTAACTGCGCCGGTGTCTCTGCATGGGTGAACAGTGCTGCAGTAAGTTCCGCTTTACTTCCGTGCACACCTTGTTATGCTCATGACGCGCTTTTCCAGTACTTGAGTGGTAGCAAAGTTGCATATAAGTGAGTACTTCCAAGTTTTGGTAGGACTGCCCGAGTCGTTCTGATGTTATGCCTCCCAAGTGGCGACCTCTGGACTGCAAGCCAATGGAACCAAAACGAAACACCTGGAAGTAAGCCCTTCTTTCTTTTCCTTTGGAAGACCAATAGACGATGATGTCATGTACAAAAAAGGCTCCTCTGGTGCCTGGACGAACGACGGCGCATGCGCTTGAGCAAGATCAAATCGGATCCCTTGTGACGGAGATGATGGCGATCTAACGATTCCCTCACGATATCCATGATATGAAACCCAAGTGCGGTCTTGACGAGTCGTTAGAAAGGTAATTTGATTCACGTATAGTTATGATGGAACGTATCATGTATGTATTCAGCTCTTGTGGAATTCGGAGGTTAAACATGAAACTGGTATGATTTCGATACGACCACCACGCTTAGTACTAGGAGCGGGGGAAGAATTTTCACAAAGATGCGACAGAGAAGTTGGACAATGGCCGGCCGGCATCTGTCAATAAGAAAAATTGGTCCAGAAGTGACTGTGTCCACCATGGTCAGGTAATTCCATCCTTTTGGTACTGGGCCAGCCAAACTGCTCATCGCGTTGAACGCGCAGGAATTATGCAAAGCGCCGTTGCAAGCATTACGTTCTCGGCGCACCTGGGCGTGCGGAGGCGAGGTGAGGCGAGAGCGCTGATCTGATCAAAGTTGCTTGCCAGTGCGTACGTCACGACACATGTTCTCTCAGCCGGCCAGCCTGGATCCGCGTGGCATTCAGAAGCGCTAAGCGCTCAGCGTTCTACGACCAGGATTTCACCCTGCTTGCACGAGTTCAAATTAAGGCGGAAAATGATTCAGTTCTGTCATCAACCTCGTTTTTGTTGTTGTTGTAGGATTGGTGCTTCGCTTGTTTTCCGAGCCTGTGTATATCGTCTGTCAGATTACACAAAATCATTTGCTGTGCCCAAAACTCGTGCTCAGGCTGAAGCATGTGCGTGAGGCCTTGAGGCCTTGAGGTGGCGTCGGCCCTTCAAGTTACCCATGCAAGTAAGTGACAGTGCTGTACAAGGGTGTTCCAGTCTTCTTGACTGAACCACTCTTGTAGAGCCCTCATGAAGTCTTGCATAAAATCGCGAAAACCTTTAGAAAAGCCAGCTGTAGTACAAAGGAAGACGAGATGATGGACAAAGATGCAGTTGAGGTAGATGAAGACGAGGGGTGAGGCCTTGAGGGTGAAGCTTGTGAGGTAGTGGGACCTGCCGTATAAGCCTGGGAAGTTCCGGAGCTGCGAAGCGAGCGCCGTGCTGACGGACACCGCCGGGTGCGTGTCCGGCGGCACAACCGAGTGAGTCAACTTTCGGTCCGGTCCCGGATAAGCGCATCTTGTCACCACCCCATCACGTCACTCTGGCAAGAGGATGCATCACGCACTGGAGATAAATGAAATTATCTTGAATATCTTTGATCACTGCGACTACATGTATGATGATCGGAGATGGAGAGATAATCCCACTCTTGCATCCCTGGCTAGGACATGTCGCGCATTCAAAGAGCCAGCGTTGAACCTGCTCTGGGAAAATTTGCTTGACCTATCCCCTCTTGCCCAATGTCTTCCAGAAGCACCATATTTCATCAATGACGAGGCGAGATAGTTTCGAGTCTTCATCACTTTGAACGTCTCTCGTGTTTCTCCCCCAGGACTTGTATTCATTCAGTAGACCGCTTGCGCAGACCGAGTGGGATACCCTTCAAAGCTATACATGTCGCATCAGATCCATAGTGGACTTCCACTGTAGACTCGACTGCAAATCTGTCGTAACCTTCTTGGACCCTCCTGCCACCAGACCACTCTTCCCGAACCTCCGTACGTTGTCTTGTGAATACACAGACGAAACCATGGTTCTGTTGAACCTCCCTCTCCCATCCCTGATCTCCCTCGAGGTCAAGTTCCCGGATTCACGTTTGTTCCAGAGCTCTCTCAAGTTATTCCCCAAATTTTCTCCGAATATCCGAAAACTTGACGTCTTCGTGAACGACTTTGGGGATGTACCCACATTCAGCAAAATCGAGCCCGACTACATCTGCCGTTGGCAAAACCTCACGTCTGTGCTTTGTAGTCAAGTTGCCTTGGATGTGCATGAACTTGTACATCTATCCCGCATACCTGCGTTGACTGAACTCAACATCATGTTGAGCGCTACATTGTCACCTTTCGACTCGCCCCTTTTCTTCCCCAGCTTGCATACCTTATCGTTGGGATCTGAGTCGCTGAAACCAACATCACAGCTACTCTCCCAGATTCGGCTGCCTGTTGTCAGGAGTTTCTCTGCATTCATTCACGACTGTCCTTCTAGGCTGCAGTTCTCCTCATTCTGGGAGAGTTTTCGAACAGCCAGTACTGGTCACACCGTCGAGAGACTGAAGTTGATGCAAAGTTCATACTATGCATCAAACATTTTTGATCGATCGGAGGCTCCCCTGCTTAGCTTCGAGGACTTGCAACCATGCTTAGCGTTCAGTAACCTCCGGGTCATGCAAATCAGTGTTGGATGGAATGTAGATTTGACGGACGGCGACCTGCTCACGTTAGCATCGGCATGGCCGTGCTTGGAAGACCTTGCTATAAATATGGGTTGGGGCTGGAACACACCGGCTGGTATCACGCCAAATGGATTGCTTGGGCTTCTGGAGTCCTGTCGGTCGCTCAAAAGTGCTGCGCTCGTCATCGATCCACGAGGCTACACCGAATCCCTGCGATCGGAGGAGAGTATTGGGTTAACGCCACTGCGTCGCCCGTTTACCATCTGTGTGATCGACTCGATCATTGAAGCGGAATCTGTGCCTGCCATGGCCACACTCTTTGCCAGCATCTCGCCTTGTACCACTGATTTTCACTTGTTTGTTTGGAGGACTACCGGGCTACTATAGGACTAAACTGGGAGGTGTATAGGACTCGTTGGGGGGATGTGAAAAGACGTGTCCGTGGTTGATCAGCATTCTAATATAGGTGGAAATACAAGCTTGACCGCGGTCCATTGATGCAGCGTGTACGTAGATAATATGACAGCCTTTAGGCATAGACTCGTGATCTGTCCGTCTCAAAGAGGTTGCACGAGGCAAACCGTCAATAGACGCGACCTCTTACCGTGACTCAACAGCCAAATTAGTAGCTGACAGAGCGCTACTAGACCGAAAAGAAGATGGACAACGGACGATTCCCCCAGCTGATCGCCTTTGACTTGGAGTACGTGTTACGTTCAACCTGAGATAATTTTGTACGCACGCCTGACTCGTAGGATCCAAGTTATACGTTATGGAACTTTTGGATAGATACCCACGTCGAGCCACCATTGAAGCAGAATGCCCTCACTGGAGTTGTCTCTGACAGCGCCAACGATCCGACGAGAGTAGAGTTTTTCAAGGACGTCCCAGAGATATTGCGTGGCTTGAAGAGCAAGCCAGAGGTCACTATCGCAGCTGCGTCAAGAACGGCTGCCACCAAACTGTAAGTATGTAACTCAGTTCGTCAGGAAAAACACTGATAATGGTCTCATCGCGGCAAGTGCCCGAGAGGCTCTCCAACTTATCAGGATTCCCGGGTCTCCTTCAGTCGGCAAAGATACCACGGACGCCAACAGAGTCGAATCGCTCCCTGCAAATGAATTTTTTGATCACCTGGAAATATACCCCGGATCTAAGATTGCACATTTCAAACAACTTCACAAAGTCACTGGTATACCATATAGTGAGATGGTAAGGATGCTGCCTTGTCGAAATGCGTATGGGCTCCCGACCTGGCAAATAGCTCTTCTTCGATGACGAAACGAGAAACAAAGAGGTGGAGAAGCAGCTTGGTATGTGGTTCTTGCTGCTGAAAAAGGACGTACTCATGCGGTCTCGTTCAAGGCGTGTCATTTGTTTGGGTCGTTGATGGGTTGAATTGGGATTGCTTCCAGGAGGGTCTTCGGGAGTGGAGGAAGAGGCATGCCGCAGATAACAGCGCTTCGAGCTAGTTGGCCGCGTCAACGGACGTACATCAGGAGAGCATCATCCAATTCGCATATCGTCCCCAGATGATGAATGGAAGGATCACGGTGCGTCAAGTTCCTATTCGCCAACATCTCAATTGTCCTTTTGTTCCTGGTAAAATGTCGGCCTATCTTGGAAAATCACAGAGAATGTGATATGTGTATGCGCTTTTTGAAGCCCAACCCCGTCAGACTGAAATCATAAATGTTCACGACGTCATATGACAACTCTGACAACGGAGCAGCGAATACCACGGGTATGGTTTGGCAGTCAAGATCAACAAAATGGCTTGTCCCTGGTAAGTTGTATACGGGTGTGGCCGGTGGCCAAATTAGCTCACCGATCCGGACCATACGCTGAAGATGAGTCGGTCACAAGGGTTCCAGGAGCTTCTTCTGGAATAAATGTGCGCTGGCGTATGCTCCTGAACGACACGAAACTTTCGCGATTGGTGGGTTCCCCCTATCTACCACCCTTGCTGTTACGGATGAGCACATAATGTTGCCCATCGCGGTATACAGTAGGCTTATCTCACTTCCGTTGCTGTACATTGTCACGCCGTAAAGGTTTGATTGTGTTCCTCAAGCTTCAATTCTGTCGCGGAGTCTGGTTCACGATAAGGACAGAGCTTTCGGTTGGGTGGATAAGGCGGAGCGCTCTGCAAATCCATCTCGCAATCCTCCGCAGTATCACGTCGATCATTTTTTCTGACCATTCCATCCCTGTAAGGAGAGTCCCTGACGGAGTTCCCAAAGAGCATGATCAAGCTTGCATCTCATTGGTTGGTAAGACGCTTCCTCCTTTTTGATATTGGGAAACCTGCGGAACATCCGCTCTAGGAGCTGCGGTACGGAGCCTACCGAAGCTGAGGGCAGGACGATGAAGAGGTATAAAAGCTTGCTCTCATCCCGAGTTTAAGTCTGCAGGCTACTACGACCCACTTTTCGCCTCTCCCCACTGAAACACGATGTCGAAGAAGGCTGCAAAGTCTGGTTCGTCTTTCTTCCGGATTTCACTACTGCGAGACTGATGCTGACTATGTCGTTCGTGTCGTCTTAGCCACGCCTGCGAACACCGCCAAGCCCTCACCCCCTTCAAAGGGTACCACTTCCCCCCCTGCCGTGAGTTGAACCTGTTCACCTACCCTGACGCTTGACTGAAACCATTCCAGAGCAAAGCGACGCAGAGCCCCGAGTCTCCCCCTGCCAAAGGCAAAGGTGGTGGCAAGACCAAGAAGAAGTAAACCTGCCAAAGGGGATGTTGCGCATACCTCTTCCTCTTCTCTCACTCTTGTGGTATGATACGAAAGCGATGGATTCCCTGGGTGCACAATTTGTTGATCTGAGATACCTGTATTCATTTCTGGGACGAGCATGGCGTATGCAACTAGGGATTTGTTGTAGACATGCTGATATAGATGAATCGTCGTTTTATGAGTAGCTGCTAGGAAGGGATGCGCGGGATTCTTCGAAACAAGCTGCGAGGGTCATTATGCCGCGATCAGCTCGAGTATTCGATGAATGCGCGTAATCACGTAGAGGACATGCCTTTCCTATCGGATGGCCACGAGAACATTGTTGGACGATTCGAAACAGGGGTCGTGAGCGAGAGACTCGGAAGACCCTGCCGGTCCTTCAAGTTCCTACACATTTAAGCCAAGGCTCAAGAAACAATGAATCCACTATTGTCCGCACAGACATTGGATAGTACACATGGTGATCAACGAGATACAGCTGCAGTATGCATGGAAAAAATGCCATCCATTCCTTTGAGAAACGAACTACGACACGACTCAATCCGCAACGCGTTCGAAGACCCAACGTTGATTTGGAGTGTTCTGTGTCCGCCAAGGCTCGTCAGCACTGATAAAACATATGCGCAATCCAACCAATGGTACCCACGTTGCGAAGCAAAACCGAGACCTATGTACGTTTGAGAATAGCATCGAGTCCCACTCGGATATAAACTGGCTTACAGTGTGGTAGTCCTGCGTACGATGGATAGCCGTGGCGTCTGAGGCATTTCCTATCCTGTGTTCGCAAGTAAAATGAATAAGCATAGGGCGATAAGGGATGTGCTAACACGTATGCATCTCCCCTAGGTTCAATGGTCCAAGTGGTAAACTCGAGATCCGGAGAGACCAACACATTGGCGTTTGCCGTAGTCAGCGGTATGTCCTGGTTTCCTTTACGAGTCGTGATCTCGTAGGTTCCATCGCCAAGAAGAGAAACAGCCCACTGTCCGAGTCAGTTGTTTATGTTGATCGGGATAAATTAAGTGATGACGAACTCTTTGATGAACGTTGGATCGATCCACCTTTTGCATGACAACCGAGCCCGGTGCGGTTTGTAAGCATGTAAGGTATAGATCGCCAGTGTTATTCTTGATGTAGTAAGTACCATCCAAGATGCGTGGTGGAATAACCTGTACTTGAAGACGATCGTCGGCCTGGATTGTTGTTCTCCTAAACTGGTCTTATTTGGACTGGCGTTCAGTACAGCACAAGTTAGATTTACAGGGAAACGTACCAAATTGCAAGCTCGATACGCGAAGATCGGTACGGAGAGCGTCAGTTTGTTGCTCAGCTCCGCGTCCAGCCTGGGATTGTTGAACGACAGTCTGACCAATTAGATAGTAGTCAGGGATGATGTACTTGAGATTGCGCAGGGTAATTATTCCATTCGCGTCGCTGGTTGCGAGGTAGTCGTTGTCGAAGGAAAGTGCGATTGTCCATATTGGTGCGGGGTGCAGGATGGGAGAACAGATCTGTGCGTACGTGGCAGCATCCCAGAGTGAAATAGAGCGACCAATAGAAGAAGCGATGAATCTGCCGTTGCTAGACAAGGCAATGTATCCAAAAAGATTGCCACCTGCTTCGCCGGGAATAGGCCAGCTAGACAGAGTCTGCTTTGCATTGACGTGGACGTGAGCGAGTGTATTCTGTGATGTTAAGGTGAAGACATTCTGGACACCGGACCACGCAATGAGATTGCTGCATGTGTATGAAATATTTGATAATGAAATAGTTTTGAGCAGGTCGCCGTTATTTGCGTTGTAGACTCGCAGGCACTTGCTGCTCGTGGCGATACGATCCCCGGTAGGAGAGAACTTTACCGTCCTGACGCGATCGTCGTGTTCGAGTGGACCAACGAGTTGTTTCCCAGTCGAGATGTCCCAGATAAACACTTTCTTGTCATTTCCACCCGTCGCGAATCTTGTTGAGTCGGGGGAGACATGGACTGTATCCACCCAATCCGTGTGCTCATTCACCGTGAAACCGATTGGGCTCTTCCTGTTCAGCACATTCGCCGCCTGCCACCCCGCACTGACGATCCAGTTGCCATCGTCCGAAAGAGTGATCACCGTGATGAGCCCGTCGGAAACTCTGATTCCCTCTCCAACCTCCGTTCCATCGACCCAACGCCACTGTCGGATGACCCCTTCGTCGTCAGCACTCAAAAGGTGTCGGCTATCCTCCAAGAACACGAGTGAGCGCATACGATTGCGCCCTCTAATCTCGATTGTTTTTGCGCTGTCTGGGTAAACGGTCAACCTGCACTCACTCATTATCGTTCGACGTCAGCTCACGCCGTTTACAAAGCACGATGGGGAGAGAGAGACGGGGCGCCGATTTCTTTTGATGCATCTGCACGTGTGCTCTTATCAGCGCGAATCGGTCACCTCTTGCAGGCTCCGACTCACGCATGACTCTCTCCCTTTGAGGCCAAGGACTTCAAACCGCCAGTGTGGCATCTCATTGACACAGATTGCAATAAGAGCAAATTGCGTGTCTCGGCTCACTCGATTCTCATAGCTATGACTGAAAAAAACTTGTACTCACTGCGTTCATGAATGCGCTCCAGCGGTACCCAATCGCTCTCTGAGGGCAGTGGCAACGATGCTGCGATCAACAACTCACGTCATTGCCTCACACGGTAACGTTACGTAAGCCATATTGCGACGAGGTGGAGTCGCAAATTCCCTTGTTGACGACTGCCACTCTGCCTCAGCGCTAGGTTTCACTTATACCTGGACCCGCGCGCACAACTCGGATCTCTGTACGGGTTTAACTTCCTGTCCTTTTTCGGATCACCACTAGCTTAAGGCACACATGGCGCCGAAATGCCCTTCGGCGAACACTCAGGCCATCGATCAAAGTAGCTTCTGGGATGCCGGAAACATGAATTGGGATGAGCATAGGATTGGCTGGGCCATCGGTGGAGGCTGCGCGGCCCTCGTGAGTCCGTGTTTTGTTCGTCACTGCTCCTTCTAAACAGGTGGAAACACATACAGACAGTACTTATCTCACTCGTTTCAATTTGGAAACACTGTCGGTGAGTTCTCGCTGATTGTTGAGTGTACTGTTATAGATAAATTTCTTGCTAGCAACTATAATAAGCCCTATGAACAGCGACAAGTGTGAGTATCAGTACTTGCGCATGACCGAATCGGATCGGTGAACCGTTTGACGCCAGCCTACGAATTTTGTATTTGCCGCCAGTCTACGCTGTCGTTTCCTTCTTCTCATACCGGTTTTTCCGGAGTTATACCTACTACAGTCTCGCAGAAGCGGGTGAGTCGTCACTTTTCTACCAATGGACATGACTCATGCAGTTTTGCAGCATATGAAGTAAGTTTATTATCCACGCCAAGTTTCCTATCTAAAGCACAGTAGGCAGTTACGTTGAGCGCTTTCCTGTGTGTTTTCAACCTTCTATTACATCTCTTTCATTGAGCTTTCATATCACAGATTGCTCTTGATCGAGTACGTAGCGGAGACCGCATCTGGTCACAGTGCTTTGAAGGCCATGGAGCGCAAGGATAAAAGACCGCTTCCAATACCCGTAATTTTTTGTATCTAGTCACCTGGTACGCTTCTAACTTCTCCTGCAGTTTTGTTGCTGGAGATATCGTCCTACGAAGGTTGACCTTATCTTTGATGCTCTTGCACACATTACTCATTTGTTCACTCCTTACTAGGCGTATTTCATGTACACAGTCAAGGTACGGCCCTCGATATCACGTCAACTAATGTCATCTCAACTCTTTGTAGTGGACTGTCCTACAATATGTGATTATCCGACCAGGTGATTGATCTCTCCGACGGATTTCTGGAGAAATCGCTGAACCGCCCACAAAGCATGCTCTGTCGCGGGCATAATATGTGAAGCATTCGATATCCTCTGTTCATCAGGTCCATATAGTATTTATTTTGCCAATGTCTACCTGGAGGTAATTGACTTCATCAGCATAAGGTATTTCTTTGTTGTCTCAGACAATACATTTTATTCAAATATCGGTTAGCATCGCTCTATATGGGCTGCTTCTATTTTACGGTCTCACCAAAGATGAGCTTCGCGGACGACGGCCTCTTGCGAAATTTCTGTCTATCAAGCTTATCGTTATGTTCACATTTTATCAATCATTTGTGGTGAGTGTTATTTATACCAACAGAGCGCCTTTGACGGATTTCGACTTCTGTGAAAAAGTTCGATACGCTTGCAGGGCGTGTCATCAAGTGTAAGTCTCTTGAGCAGTCTCTGCTCAAGGACTTTTGGAGATTAACTTTTCCGTTTTCTGCAGCTACGCAATACTGGACAGCGACCAATATTGCAGACGGTCTGAATGCTCTAGCTATCTGCGTCGAGGTAACGTTCAACATCGACAGCCTTGAACCGTGTTGAATCCGTGACCCAGATGGTATTCTTCTCTCTCTTGATGATGTGGGCGTATACCTGGAATGAGTACAAAGCTGAAGGTGCACCCAAAACCAGTATATGGCGCCCGTTATGGGATAGGTGCGTCAGTTCACCCTTCTTTGACATGCCACTTACCGATCTGCACAGCATCAACTTCAGTATGGAGGTTTCTTTTCATGTTTTTAGTTTCTGACGTTTTATTAGCGGACTTCATTGTGGAAATCGTTGGGTCTCTCAAATTTTTCCTCGGCTGTCATTCCGGTCGTCGGTCAGACGCTGCAATCGTGAACAACTACAAGAGCATGGACTTTGGTCAAGCATTTGGTGTTGACGGCAAGTATCCAGCAGACATGGTCTCCACCAACGACAACCCTTCTGCGATCCGTCCGCGTGCCAGCTACGATGAAGAGATTCGCTTGGCACCCTATCCCTACAGCAACGCACACAATGCGGGCAGTCGAAGTCCAATGGTCCTGTAGTTTTATGGCCACGTTCGGATATCTGCTCGATGTCCACGCATTAAAGGACAATTCGCTTCGTTGGTAGTACAACTGACGAAAGGTTTATTTGTCTTCAAATGGATGCTTCTTTTTCTTATCCGATTTAGCGTTCCTTACATCACGTCCTAGCTGTTATATACCGTGCTTCTCTGCTGCTTTATATACTCACAATTCTATCTTCCTGATCTGAGGAGTTCTTTACCCCCACTACCCCACTATCAAGATGACGGGCTCGTCCCTGAACGCCGTCGGACAACGCCCTCGACAGGTTGGTCGGAGGCCGTTTGGTAGCCAAAACATGCGCCTCGACCTGGCACAGGCACACCCATGCCTGTGCGCCATAACTTTATCCTCTGATTAGTAGGAGTTCCCAGACTCGAAAACGTTTCCGTTACATACCATGCGCACAGGTAAGAAGGCCACGTTCCGCAAAAAATCTATGCAAAAAAATCCTCAGGCCGGTATGCGTTCAAGACGATTCCCGAGATGTGAGTATTAGGCATATACACCTTCAAATCTGCAGAGCCTATCTAAAATGAACGTAAGCTTGGGGTTTCCTCTACACTGCTGAGCCA
Source organism: Boletus aff. mottiae (assembly GCA_038093895.1). Classification (NCBI taxonomy): domain Eukaryota; kingdom Fungi; phylum Basidiomycota; class Agaricomycetes; order Boletales; family Boletaceae; genus Boletus; species Boletus aff. mottiae. Next base: position 16,116 of record JBBPTD010000561.1, read on the forward strand.
TCTCACTGGCACACACCTTGAATCATCTTAGCAATTCAAAAACGTGTCTTACAACTCGACTTGAACTTCTTGCCCCCTCGCACGTCATGGCCAGGGGTCGGCAAGTCGAAAGCCCCGGGTGAGTTGGGATGTGTGTGGAGCCTGTCCGGGTTGATAGAGGGTATGGATGAGCCAGACGTTGTGCCGTTCTTGCACGGTACGTGTCTGCAAGATGGACCGCTAACTCACCATTCTCAGTAGCAAGAATATTAGTTTGAATCTAGGGAGGGCATAACGACATCCACTTCGGTCGTGCAGTATCAATCGTTGAGTGCGAATAGGCTATAATTTAGACTTTGCGGATAAGGGAATTACTGTACCTCAGACGTTAGTACTCGATGCTCTAGCGGCATAGTAAGAGTAAAACTTCATTAGCCTTCTCCCCTCCTGAGGGGTATTCACTGCCGCCGAAGAGTCGGATGAAGATAGTCGTTCACCAGTTGCTTGGTCTGGTGATCAGATCGTTCATATGAGGCACTGCTTGGATAGACAGTCCCAGGCCTACCCAGGCCTAGCCTAGAGTCCTTGGGTTAATTGCCAGTGTGACTAGTTAGTCGATGTATCCAAACAAGACCACAGTCGCAGTCTGGCCTCTTGGCAGGATTCTGATTCAGTCACAGCCGCACTGCGAGCATTTATGCCTTTGGCTAGTGATAGGCTGTGATATAAGTGCCAGTGACACCGCCATATTGATGGAGATAAGTAAAATCTCTGCTGGCTTCGAGTGCGACTCGTATCGTGACGCCCTCCCACCATGAGTTTTCAACTGCCAGAGACACTAACAAATGTATCAGGTGTGATCTATGGTGTTGTAGGCCTCGTCGCCGCCGCCACCTTAATAGTAAAGCTGTCTCAAGGTCCCAATGTGAGCACGGTGATTAGAGGAAATACTTATTCTAATTTTTACTAGCTTGACGCCATCCCGGCTATAGGCTCAAATACTTGGCTTGGCTCCTGGTGGGCTGGTTTCAGGTATCTGACGCACGCTCAAGATATCATACAAGAGGGCTACGAGAAGGCAAGTCCTGTGCGTTGCATGGTCATGGTGTAGTAACTCTCGATCCTATAGTTCAACTCTACGCCTTTCAGGGTTGCTGAACCTCACCGTTGGACGATTATTGTAAGTAGCCGCGCACAGGTGGAAGAACTGGCGAAGGCACCCGAAAATGAGCTATCAGCTCTGGAAGCCATCAATACTGTGAGTGATGGCCTTTTCTCCTGAAACCATCTCGTGTCTAATGTTGTCTGCAGGAAATTCAGCTTGAGTACACACTGGGACCAGAAATTCACCATAATCCCTATCACGTCGACGTCCTTCGCTCCCATCTTACACGAAACCTTGAAGTCTTATATCCGGAGATCAGAGATGAGATTGTATCATCCTTTGCTGACGTCCTGGATCTTATGGGAAATGGCGAGAAATCTGATTTTACAAATGTTTGTTACCTGGTACTGATTAGGGAGCCCTCAGAGTGGAAATGTGTACCGGCAGTAAGTACCATCGAAAAGGTCATCTGCAGGACGAACAATAGAATATTTGTCGGCCACCCGTTGTGTATGCTTCCCGCCCGTCGCCTCTTCCCTCGGTACCTGATTCAATTGCTTCAGGCCGCAATCCAGATTGGATAGACCTTAACATCCAGTGCACTTTCGATGTTTTCAAAAGCGGCCTTTTGATCGCACGACTTCCTAGATTTATGAGACAGTAAGTTGATGTCACTTCGTTGTCCTGCGTGTGATTTCCAACGCAGTGTTAGGCTAGCTGCTCGTTTTACGAACTTCCCTCGGTGGATCAAGCGTGGTGCGAAGCTTCTTGGTCCAGTGATTGAAGAGCGACAGAAACGCCTGAACGAGTACGGGACGGAGTGGGACGATAAGCCTGTTCGTTGCCCTCACTGCTGGTGAGAAGATGTTGATTGCGATCTTTGATAGAATGACCTTCTGTCATGGTTAATGGAAGATGCAGAGGGTCTGGAGTCGACACCAAAATGCTTGACAACTCGTATTCTGGTTGTTAATACCGCAGCAAATCTGGTGAGTACATCCTCGTTGTAATAACGGACACTCAGTTCCTCACTTGTGCTGTAGACAACCTCTCATGTACGTTCGAGTTCTTGTGGTAGCCTCATCCCGGTCTAAGATACCCCGCGTGATAGGCTTTCACTCATGGGCTCTTTTACCTTGCAGCGAATCCTCAGTACATTCAACCCCTTCGCGAGGAAGTCGAAGGTGTCATTGAGAAATATGGATGGTCCAAGGCTACAATGAGCAGGATGCGAAAAGTAGATAGCTTCCTGAAGGAGTGTCAACGTGTGGAAGGAATGGCCATGGGTACCTGTTCTCGCGCTCATCTCTTTGCGAAGATTATCTGATCACTTGATTCATCAGTAACTCTTTCACGTATCGCTTTAAAGGATTTCACGTTCTCGGATGGAACCGTCATACCAAAAGGAGCGCAGATTGGTGCGGCGACCCGATCTCTTCACCACGACAAACGTTTCTACGAGAATCCCGAAGTATTCGATCCCTTCCGGTTTGCTCAGATGTGCGACGAAGATGGGGGTGGTTCTAGGTATCAACTTGCCTCGACTACACCAGAGTCTTTGTTCTTTGGACTCGGTAAACAAGCCTGGTACGACCTTTTCGCCGCCACCTCTCAGGTCCAACCCTTTGACCGTGTAACAGCCCGGGACGTTTCCTCGTTGCGAATGAGCTGAAAACCATGCTTGCCCATGTTGTTATGACATACGACGTGAAATTGGAGGACAACGCGAAGCGCCCGCCCAGCTGGCACTTTGGCAGTATGATCGCAGCCAATCCTCGTGCAAAGGTCATGTTTAGAAACAGGGTTGACTGAGCGGACTTTTTTGTACTCCAAGCTTCAAGGCTTCAAGTTGTATTATACCATGTACTACAACCGCGTACCTAGCATGATCCTCGTTGCATTTTTTTTTTCGACTACTGGTTGTGTGAGACTGCGTTTGGTTTGACTGGCTAGTACGGCTTTACTGCTGCAGATCGACCAATCAGTACCTCAATGCATTATATGGAAATCTGCACCAAGTGAAGTAGTACGTCGCCACTGCGGCTTAGTCTGATCCTTGCTAAACGCCGTAGGAGTCGCGTCGGCTCTTCCCGGCACGATTCGGATCTTTGACTACAGTCGGATCCTTCACACCGTCGCTTCGAATGTGAGGTAACATCAGGTATAGGCTGGTGAGTCCTAAATATTGATCCAGCTGTGATGTCAAGGTATCTGTAGTGCAGGAAAAGTCCGAGTGGCTATACACTGTGAAGAGCCCGCCGTCGGTGGAAACTGCCGACCCTACCTGGTGATTTCCTAGTTGGCAACGTTTCGGACCTCCCCTCGGCGAGCAAGCCTACCGCACTCACTCTGTGACAGGCATGGAACGCAGGTCTGATGCATTCACACGCTCAGATCCATCGTAGCTACAATGGCTCCTCCTCGTTACGTCCTCGGCAAGTCGCGGTCGTTGCAAAAGTTCGAAATTCAAACCGTGAAGTTTTGTATTCATATTGATTGTCTTCTTAACTTCGGGAGTCGTCGAGATGTTCTTTCCCTCACGGCATTCGGCGGGTTTGGGTTGTCGCGTTTGACAGGTATGAAATCGATTGAAACGTATCTCTCTCATGTACGACTTCCTAGTCGTGAGTTGACATCTCTGTACATGGATGGGCGGACAAGCACCGTTGTTCCGCTATCCTTAAAAAGATGGCGATAAATGGACATTGGGTCGAGGGAGAGTAAATATCTCTTTCCCACCTTTGCTCCACCTCGTCTGGCTGCAAGTTCTCCGCTTGCAATTCTTCAGCACGATGTCCGAGTCGGCACATACTCAGGCCTCACCCCGCGAAGCAATGACAGATGAACCGACAAAGCAGTTTTCGTTGACACGCAAAGTCTTTCTATTATTGGTGTTTTGTTCCGCACAATTCCTGGATGCATTCAACAATGCTGCACTTGTTCCTGCAATACCTACTCTCATGGGTTCTACGGGTATTACAGGGAGTCAATCCGCTTGGATCATCAGTGCATTTAAACTCACATCTGCGTCGTTTCTGTTGATCGTGCGTTTCGTTACCTTCTTACTTACCACGGGATCTGACCTGTGTTTGAAGAGCGGCCGGATAAGTGACGTTTATAATCCGAGTAAGCACAACGCGAATGATCCTCCTGAAAGTTTACACAGTAGGTGTTAGAAAATGCCTTCATTACAGGGATGTGCTTTCTGGGAATTCTTTCTCTCGGCGCCGGCTTTGTGAACAACAAAATTGCGATCCTTGTATTCAGAGCGCTTATGGGCATTGGTTAGTAAGAAATTATAGGGTGTTGAGTCCACTGACTTGTGTCACAGCATCTGCGCTGACGATACCTTCCGCTTTCGCACTTTTGGTGCGTGTGTTCCCGGGACCACTTGAACAAGCTCGGGGGATCGCTGTGCTCGGAGGTTGTGGTGCAGTTGCAGATGGTGGGTGTTGGCGTTGGCATTACTCCTAACTTTGCAAACAATGACATGGTATGTACAGTGCTTGGGCTCTTCATCGGAGCGGTCCTAGTCCAATACGCATCGTACCACTGGGTCTTCTGGTTCGGTGCAATTGTCGCCCTTCCAGTTTCCCTAGCGTGTTTATTCATAATTCCCTCGGAAATTGCAAAGTCTAAAGACGAGCCTGACGCGCGCTGTGCGAAATGGGAGAGTCTCGATCCAATCGGAATTTTGATTTTGACTGGTGCCTAATCTTCGTAAAATGCTAGCCTGCATACACTACTAACATAATACCGTCAGTTGCGTTCATTGTTTTCATCTATTCGGTGACGTCGGGATCAGCGGATGGCTGGGCTACCGCAGGAGTCCTCACACCGTTGATCATTTCGATCTTGTTCATCGTTGGGTTCTTTTATTGGGAAACCCTAATCCCTGTTGACAAGGCGGCGATGTACGTCGCACCCTCTCTTATCCATATCCACGAGTTCACTGTTCCCCGCTCTAGACCCCCTCGCACGTGGTTTTATAACAACTTCTCCGTGCTCTTTGGTGCAGCACTGTTGCCATTCTTTTGGTGGGATGCACTCTTCATCGCTTTTATGACTTTGTGGCAAGATATCTTCCACTGGACGGTCATCTCAACCGCGATTCACATGTAAGTATCTGCATAAAAGTACAAATAATGTTTTCATATTCTTTTAGGTTCCCGCTCGGTGTGGCTGCCATGATAACGGGCTTCACAGGATCACTATCTAGAGTCGTTTGTCCGAAATGGATCATTCTCATTGGTCTCTTTATGGTCGCTGTATCCACTGCCCTAGTTGCTGTAGGTGGTGGTCGGCCGGAGGACTATTGGCTCTACGTGTTCCCTGCATTCTGTCTCGGTAGTGCTGGTACGATGTTGACATACACTCACACAAAGTAAGTCGGATATCCCGATATACTCCTAGCAACGTATCTGGTATTTATCATCCTGCAGTATCGCTATCTTCCAGGCTGTACCCGCATCCATGGCAGGTACGGTAGGTGCAATTTTCAATGGAGCCCTGCAATTTGGTGCCGCAGTTGGGCTTGCGGTGTTCTGCTCCATCGAAACGTCCGTGGAGGCTATCCATGGTGACATTGAACAGTTCCATGGGCGTTCAGCCGCGTTATGGTTTCTTCTCGGAATCCCGTTGGTCGAGATTTTCTCCGTGTCCTACTTTTACAAGAGGGGTACGGACCATGGGCTACAACCAAAATCTGATGATTACAATAACAGCGCCGCTTCGAGTGTCGCGGTAGAAAAGGCTCGGTAGGAAGCGATTCGGGTTCTCAGAACGACGTGTTTGGCTAGACAAGGAGGGGGTCGAGGTCATGGCAACGCTGGGAAACGTGCCTGCGATCCATGAGCTCAGGAAAGTTCATGGTTGTTCACATGTTGTACCTGAACACAAGATACATATCTTAAGTATTACATCCCACTATCCACGAAACCCGTTCATCGTGCCGGTACTCCCGTATGGTGTCTGTTGGCATGTGTTAGACAGTGCAACATTGCCAGAAACCCCTTCAAATTGTAGCTGAATTTCGTGTCGGAATGCGCCCTGGACCACGTCAGATGCAACCAGTGCGAATACAATGGATAAAAATCGAGAGACGCCGAGGATAGAAGGGTCTCGCTGTGGGACACGTTCGAGGAGGAAAATGGAAGCGTTAATAACTGAATTTCTAAGTCCAGCCTAAAGCCACAGTAAGGCCCCCACCACATAATGGGTAGGTTCTACGACGACATACCTCAGTCGCATTTCGAATGGATCAAGCAACAACACACCTTCTGGGTCGCCACCGCCCCGCTCAGCGTTCAAGGCCACATCAATGTCTCACCCAAAGGAATAGCTGACTGCTTCCACGTCGTCAACTCAA
>JBBPTD010000562.1:0-22554 GCA_038093895.1 Boletus aff. mottiae
CAGCTGCTCCTCGAGACGGCAAGGAACTCGCAGATATCTTTGAAGTCCCACCCATGGTTCCACAATTGGATTGCACGCTCCTTGATATCATAGCTGATCTGGTGATTGACCATGGTAGTGTCTACATGTATTGATTACCACCGCCGCGCCGCGCCTCACACAAATCCCATTATTTTCGCACACTGCTGTAATCCTTTGCACAATTACACCCTCACGGACAATCTGCCCATCCATGGCCCGCGTTTCCTCATGTTGTGCTTCTTCTTGGCAGCCTCGGTGGGCGCACCAACACGACGACACTGACGACGGAGTTCTTCAAGAACTTCTTCACGAGTCTGCACGGATTTCATGCTGTCTCATACGGTGTGGTGAAGAGATGAATAGGTCGAGGGCAGTCGCAAAGTGTGTTAGTACCGTTGCCGACACGGTAAGGACACCCTGCGAGACCGGCGCCATCAGTGTGTTTCCTTTTCGACGCATTGTAACGATGGACATACGATTGTCACCCTCACCTTGACCCCATATTCAAAGTGCATCGCCAGCCTGGTTGGTTTGCCCACTATGGCCATTCCCATGCTGCATCGCAGCTCAACTACGGCATCTTCCTGGACTATCTCGCTGTCTACCACCTCGCGCGGCTCCCGATCGTACTCGACAATTTGTTCAATGCAACACCATACCAGCGGATGTGGCCGTTTGTCTGATATGAAGTACGACGTGCTGTAAGCGTGGCCATTGCTATGTGGACATGGATTCGAATGGGCGAGGGGAGTGCAACATGCACGCACGAGAGTATGTCAAGTTGCTCAATCATGGCTTATCGGTGACAATTGCGTTGCTCACGCCCCGAATTCGCATTTCAGGTGCAGCGGTGCGATTAGGCTTTATTTTATCGTCAAACGATGTTCGCTGCTTTACCTTTATGCCAACAATGGTGCGTTTGGGTGCTTGTTTTCCACATTGGGCGTTTGAGTAAGGAATTGCAGTTGTTCTTGTTCTTTTTATAGATAAGGGTGGAGACACAATCCATGGCGGAAGGAGAGATATGATTTGGAAAAAGACATGGCTGAAGCGCTCAACCACGGTATTCCAATGGCTGCTGCGCGGAAGCTGGAGAGCTGGGAGATGCTGTGAGGAACCGTGACCTGTCCAATGCCTCCTCTCAAGGAAAATAGACTCGGTTTTTTTTTTTTTGCATCCATGTATTACAGGTACAAATCTATGGACTCGGGAATCGGGAGAACAGACACTTGTAGATTGATCATTGAAGAGGGCTCGGTTGTATATAATGCAAAAAGGGATGAAATCAAGTATTGTGATTGTTTACAAGGATGGTCTGTTCGAGCCTGAGTACATTGATTGTTTCAGGGACGGTTGGGCCAGTCTGAGGGAAAGAGTGGTGATAAGGAAAAATGCGCCACCTTGAAGCATCGCTGTCAAAGCATGCCGAAGCACCGTCATAATTTTTTTTTTTTTTTTGCTTCAGTCTGGTCACATCACAAGCGGCGTGGACGAGGGGTGAGATGTTGGCAACACCTCGCGTCTCCGACTGGGCCACGATGTGGTGGAAGGTGACCGGTGAAGATGAGATGGGTCCGTGAGTAGGTTGGGCTGCTACTCATGATAACCCTTGTTCGAAATCGGCTTGTGCATGCACTGTGCCTTGGGCATGGAACAACCTGGATCGACAAAAAAGCATGGCGCCAAGTTGGGTACGTCATATTATGTGGTTATTCGTCCCTAGAGTAGCAGGCTTGGCTGAGACAGTGGAGCAGGCCAATATTCTAGACCTCACCTGACGTACATGGATGACCTTGGATGTATTTGGGTGTCGTGTATTGGCTGTTGAGAGACAACAAATAAAATAAGTCCAGCAATTTTGCGCGCTGCGTCCGACCTACCTGGATGGGAAAGAAGTTCGTATGAGCTCGTGTATCCCGCCGTGCATGGCACAATGTTCCTCGGTCGCTCTTCCAACTGCGCATGAGATGGTGTTCATTGGTATGCAAGTTTGGAGGGCTCTAGGACTTGTTGATGGTGAGAGATCAAACCATTAGTCAATCAGCAAAGAGAAAGGAGGGAGGTATTTGAGACACGTCTGTTCAATGGGTTCCAGAAGTGTGAGAACAGCCGTACTTTCAGGGCTGCGGGTATAGTAAGCACGTGTCCCTTGTCCCCAGCCCGCCAAGGCTAGCCAATTGATCAGATCAGTGCCTCTGGTTCCCAACCCTCTTTCTATTCATGTTCTGGTTGAATGTTGAAGCTGAAATGGATAAGCATTGTCACACAACATACCATGAACTCCAGGACTGCAACATCACCCTTGCTGTTTCGACATTTTTGTACCGTCTGGATTGAGCAATATGGAGAGATGTGTGAATTGAGGTGGCTTGAGCAGAAGGCATGAATACAAGTCGAGGTGCAATGGAAGAGATGGGAGCCATTCCTGAGATGTAAGGATGAGTTTGGTCGGTTGGATCGTCTCTCATTTCCTGAAAGCTAGTCATTTTCTCTTGCGATCATGCAGCAAGCAATTGAGCTTCACTCTTCCGACTGAGCGTGCCACCTACTAGCATCGGATCCCAAGGACGAAATCGCCATCCATATGGAGATATTTCGATGCAGGCTCGCAATCGCCTGGCAAGGAAAGACCACCACCAGACGGTCGATGAAGTCAGGTAGTTCACCACCCTCACTAACCATTCTTTCACTTTGAACAAGGGTCATCAACTCTCCCCTTTGACTTCTGCCATAGGCATTATCAGGATTGCAGTCCTTCCAAGTTCCCACAGACACGACATGACTTGCCCACATTCATCATTAGCGGAACAGTGGAACAATGGAATGGTTGAAACGTTGAACAGTGGAACAGCGGAACAGCGGAATGGTTGAAATATTGAACAGTGGAACAGCGGAACAGCGGAACAGCGGAACAGCGGAATGGTTGAAATGTTGATCAGTGGAACAGCAGAACAGCGGAATGGAGGAAAGGGCGGGGATGACAATCGCTGACAAGTCTGATGCTTGGAAGGTGCAACAGAGGACTTCATCGGCTGTTGTCTCCAATAGAGCTATAGTGTAACCACTTCGTAGGGAATATAATAGGTGACACTTTTCATCTGATTGAACCAGGGAATCCATGTCTGATCGAACCACCTTTCGCCTGCCTGGCCATGAGCTCAATGAGGTTGCTGAGCGTAAATGCCTCCTCTCCATGCTTGCTGCCTACAGCAGGCAATGGAACTCTCGGAACCTCGAGGCGCCTTGGTACGACCCCTGGACACAGGTCTTTGCAGATCTGGTCGCTAGGCACGCTTCATTATCCGCTGCCCCCCACCCCTATCTCTGGTACAAGGTTGGTGACCGGCAACCAGCACACACCACACCTAGTGCTCAGCACCTTTTATCAACCGAAGACGAGCAATTAGACGAACTCCAGGATGATATTGGCGACATCACACTAAGCTCAATCAAGAGCATATCCATTCCCCATCATTCAAATCACTGCCAGATTCCTGACATTGCAATCACATGCAAAGTTTCATTCCCTCGATCAGAAAATGACAGCAGCATCTCACATCTTGTGCGCAGGGTCACGTACACAGGCTTTCCTCTGCTTGCTGAACTCAAGCCATCTGGTTCTCGCAGCCATGATGTCAGAAAGAGTCTTAGGTTTGCCATGATGCCTATGTTAAGAGCACAAGAACAACTTGTCAAACAGGCACTGCATCTGCTCCAGGCTTATCCACACCAAGAGTCTGTGATGTTGGTCGCAATCACAGGGTTCTGGTGGTCATACATGGTCTTTAATCGAGAACAGACTATTGGCTTACTGGTCATTGACAAAGAGGAGGAGGAGGACCCAGGGTTTCCAGATGAAGAAGATGCCTCTATATGGCCCGATCAAGACGGTATTCACCCTGACTTGGCAGAGGCTCCTTCGGATTCAGAGGAAGAATCAACCAAGGAGTTATATGGATTTGATTTAGACACACTTCAGGATATTTCTTTAGAGGAAGCACAGTTTCATATGGTATTGCCTGAAGAGAAGTTGCAGCTTCGTGAAAACAATTGGTCAGATTACTTACTTTACGGTACAGCGCCATCAAACCAAATACTGAGCCTGATCCTTGACAGGCTCCATTCCATTGTACATGTCTACTATGATGGGAAAATGGGGTAGTCAGTATATACAAGAATTCTAGCCCTGTGACGCACCTTACCGCTGTACCACTGAAGACACGAAGTCCAGCATGCGAAAGAGACCTCAGATGACATTCGAAGGGGCAAAGTCCAGGAGAGGGCCTGAGGTCCCCGCTACCAAGGGAACTAGACTCAGGAGCAAGACCACGAGGATGTGCGTGCTCGACCTTGGATGCGAAATCCAAGGAGAGCCTGGATTTCTAGGCGTGGTGGCTGGCCTCCTGGTCATCCCACCGTGCCTAGAAAGGGAAGCACGTTGTATTACTGCCTCCGGCACAAGACGGACCCAAAGCGATGCCCAGTCTTATGCCCACTGCCCGATCCTGAAAGCTTCCAACCCGTAATCGCTTAGAAAGTGGAGCGCGCGGATTCGTGCTCATTTCATTGTCGGAGTCTAGCGACTCATCTAGGCGCCAGGGCGCATGATCATGTGGCGCTACTGATGTTGAGTGAGTGCACATCATGTCTCGTCACTACTCTCCCATAGTGCAAGAACGCCTCAAGGAGCATGGCGAATTGACCGTGACATTCGACAAGCTTCTTGACACCTACCTGTTGAGCTCGAAGAACTTGAGACTCGAATGATTTCAACCAATTCGTCGTTCTCATCTGATGCTTCTGGTCGTACTGTGCCCAGCGGGCCTGTAGGAGCTGTCGACCAGAAACCACCTAAATCAAAAGACCTGCAAGAGCATCGGGCAGAGTACGGATCACGTACATTCAATACGCTCGTCGTGCACATGGCCTCAAGACCTTCCAAGCAGTATTTGCCAAAGCCCGCAAGGATTGCTGGACGCCGTGGGGAGTCTATGAAGCTACAGGTATGTGTGCAGAAAAGGTGTAATGAACCGTGGAATTGACGAGTGCCGAAAGCGCTGATGGAGTACCGCCGCAACAAAGATGATGGCATGGGAGTTGTGGAAGGGTCTGCAAAGTTTTGGTGACGAAATTAATATTGCGTTGAGCTATCTTGGCTTTTTGATATCTGTCAATGACAATTACATCATGCCAAGGGCTCAACTCGAGGGAGCCTGACTCATGCCGAGGTTGTCGGTGTTGTCCACTTAGTCTTCATGTCTTTTTTCTTGTTCGTTGTTATCTGCTACTTTTCCGCATGTGCATGTACGCAATCACTGAGGCTCATTACGGATTACTCAAACAATGCCATTGAGATTGGTAGTTCAATCCACGGGCGACTATGGTAATGACTGTCCACAATGGATCACATGTGCGACCATGCATTCTTCGGCCAACGGGATTTGTTGCACAAAAAAACGCATTCTCGACAACAATGAAAGGGTCCATCGATTAAGCGGTACATACGCTCGTTCGAGACTCATCTGTACATGAACAGAACTACGAGAACGTTAACACATACTGGGGTCAAATGACGTCCGATCCACGTACCTGCTGTGCTATGGTTGATCGCAGTTCGAGTGTCACCGAAGATCACTGCAGCAGTGCTTGGCATTGTTGCTGTCTTTTGGGCGCTGGGCGAAACGACCACCACGGTGTTGTGCTGTGCGAATCACAGCAACACTCCCGCCATGCATGATGATTTTCCGTTATCCTCGACGCTTCTAGCAGAATCTGTCCGACAAGAGAGTCGTGACCCCAGCTTGACCTTGGTATGTTCTGAATGTTTCATGCATCAGAAATCGGTAGCAGCCTCGAATGCGATGCAGGCTACGCACGCCAGTGTGAGTGCCGCGGACACTACCGAACCCTCTTGCTCGGGAGAAGTCGCCTTAGAGCCATCCCTGTCAGTAACAACCTCGGTTGCCTTTTCCTGCTCTTCGAATGTGCGCACGACATGGGTACTCTCGGAGTCTTCGATCTCCCGGAGACGGTTTATGGAATCACTCATTAGCACAAATGACACGGTAGTCTGTGCGTCGTCTCATACCAAGTGACTTCTCCTCATATTCACATTTTCTAATGTGAAGAACAACGTCAGGAGGACTAAGAGGACGTCAGGTGACGACAAATGCGTTCAGTGCGAGCACGTACGGATGTAGTGGGGCAGCCCCATAAAAAGCACCACAGGCATGATCTCTGAGAGGGCAAAATCGCCAAAGGAAGACCCAGAATCAAACAGCTTGTAGTGAGGGCCTGTTGTATCTCTTCCAACACATGGTCTAGTTGAGTCTGAGCGTCTGGTCATGAACCCGTGACGATAGTCGGCCTGGCTGTTCGGCGGAAATGCAATGTCAGAAAACGATTCTCGCAGGACAAGGTGAGTACTAACGCCATCTCAGAGAGACACTCACCTCGGAGTTTGCCTGGACGCATGCATTCACACTGGCACGCGACCAGGGTACCGTAATACTTAGTACAGGTCCGCCAAAGTGATTGATTCCGAGCAGGTCACTGCAGCTACACAAAGCACCTTGCGAAGGCGGAGCATCCAGGACAAGAAACGATCAAGAAGCGGTGCAGGTCCTATTCCCGCTGTCAGCGGAGAGATCTTGAAGGCCCATAGAAGGCCGTATGTAAACCCTGATCGGGGTCCAGGGACTACATATAAGACGTTTGAAAGTGGATGGAGGATCAGGAGGTTCCACTGATCCGTCTCCCCACAAAAGCGCCTCTTCGCATGGGTCTCCATGCTCGGACAATGCTTGGACCGTTGGGAAGATGCGACTGCGAGGTTGTCACTAGTACAGTGAACACGCTCACGTGATCTTGCTGTTCAACTGAGAGCGTTGAACCACTGGACTTAGCGCCGTCTTCTGCACCATCACTACCACATGTGAGTCCCCGAGGTACTCTCGTCGCTTCCCAGCTGACGCCCTTCCAGGTCTACTGCAGAACACACCCATACTGAGCCCCGACCTATAAGGTGTGCCACTCACCCATATCGTGTGTATGGTTACAAAGTGACGCACGAATGGGTCTGGAAGTTTGGGAGGGACCATAACCTTGAGAAACCAGGCATGAGCGGGGCTACACTCGAAAGCGCTGTGCTTATGTTCCTCACGTTCCGCTTACCTGGATTACAACGACACTTCATCGATGACCCGTCTGACACCAGATTCGGATACAGTCATTGTCTTTCGATTGCAAACAACTGGAACCCGAAGAAAATGCCAAAGGTAGCCAGTCGGATTGAACAATGGAAGACGGTCCTTGGTACGGAAGAGCAACCTAGATGGCATAGGCCTATTCTTGGTTAGGGAACCTCCAGTGCGTATGCCGCTCGTGCTCCTTTCCCGAGTTTCCCTGACGATTTTCAATTTCTCCATGTGGACAGCTGATTTATTTTTCTACTACTCTTTGAGTCGAACTTCATGTCGTGATCCTCGCGTGTATCTCCCCCACGATATCGCTCCATAATCTTATCGATGGATTCACGATATGTCAGCTTACAAGTCCACACATGTGTATATATCGATCCGCAAATTTGTCTCGTCTTGATCACACCCATCTGTCTCCTTTCACACCTCTCGACATATCGTACCAGTACTAGTAGAGGAGCCCTCGCCGCCTTCCCCACATTCCAAATGGAACAGACTGGGCTGTGTCTGCTGTTCATCCTCCCCGCGGTAGTAAAACGTTATGTCTCTTATCGCGAGACCATCTCTCCAGGTCCCGGGATGACCACGTGTATGTATCAGTATGCGAGCTTGGATTGGCAAGTGCCAATCAGGAGCGCTGCGAAGGACCGCCGGGTCTTGGACTCCCATGGCGCTATTGTCAGCTCCTGATCACATCATGCTGCCTACTAACCCCGTCCTGCCTGGGTTAGCCCAGCCACCCTCTAAACCTGTCTTTCACGTTCTCAGCCCACCTCCCTCGGCAGGTAGATACAGTGGTCATCTACTCCACTCACTGGCCCAATCAGCCAAGCCAGCCCCCCTTCTTTAATGACCACAACCCCTGGTGCTAGATGGTGATCAAACTCTGGATATACGAGGGCTTGGAACGCCCCGCAGAATATGTTGTGAGATACATGATGGGCATCGGACCTGGAATACCGAACAGACATCTGGTCACCGATTCTGGTGTGACTCACACCAGACCATACTTGTCCAAAGTTTCCCGACTCCCTTCGTGGGAGTCGGGTTCCGATCTGGTCCCATCGATCGGTGCAAATGGTCCCGGGTCTAGTGTTCCTGGATTTAGGTCAGGGTTGATTCACATGGGTTACAGCAGTGTGCGAAAATAACGGGATTTGTGTGAGGCGCGGCGCGGCGGCGGTGGATGGTCAGAAAAGGAAATCAATTGTGGTCTACTGTACTCGTACGACGAAAAAGCATATTACAAAGTCAAAAAACCAAGTGAATACCACTAGCAACCAGGATAAGATCACTCTCAAGCTCCCTGCTCTGGCATCGAGATCAGCCATGCGAAAGGAAGACTTGGATGATCCACGACGTGCAAGTTCTCCGCTTTCGGACCCACCTCAGACACCCAGGAGCATTGCCAGTGAAAACATCACACACGAGCCAGAGGCCACCCAAGTACCTGTTCCTTGGTATATGAATCAGTGATCTATGGCCTAACGAGTCCAAGTCTGCCCCAGCCACTTTGGATGAGCCAATCGCGCTCGATCTCACTTGCGATTCGTTGCCCACCCTGCAAGATCTTGTCAACTCCAAGTACATTGCGATCGGTGGGTTGTTTTATATAATGATTGTCTATGTGCCTGCCAACCAATTTACAGAGGACGAAATGGACGTCTCCGCACTGGACGGTCTGGGCCTCGGTATGATAGCGGCGTACTACAATGTATCTTGTAAGTGATAGATCGTGTTATCTTGAACCTGCTGTTGATCGATGTCGACAGACGTTACCGTCGAGGTCTATATGCTGTCGCTCAAGGAGCGAACGAAACTCAAAGGCTTGCTCGAAGTCGTTTCATCATATGCAGAGTTTGCATCGATCCCGATTCACCCGTCACGAGGATGTCGTTCTCCACCGATCTGTCGCAAAAGTTGCCTAAGCTCGTGTCATCGACCGTGTATCCTGCGCCGTCCGACCCCACGGTCAAGATTCGGAGCTGGGAGGTGAACGAGTTTGAGTACTACGACGTTCCCGACGCTTGCTCGCGGTCTGTTTACCAGAGAGATTCCAAAGGAGGCGGGGCGGGACCAATCACCACCACCACCACCACCATCATCATCATCGTCATCATCACCACGGCATGCAATTGTCGCGCGCGGCTACGGCTTGATGCTTGACAGTGGGCGTCCTTGGAGGCGCATACGCATCCAGAATACACGTTGTCGGTCAACTCGAACAGTGCATCATCTTCGTCGCCGCCATCTCCCCGTCTCAGCTGATCGTCACGTCCAAACACGCGCTGGGAGAGACAGACGGCGTGGTGAAGACACGCGCAAGCTGCCATAGGTGGCTCAAGGTACATCTCGCATCCAAGGGGAACACGGGGGAGCGACTTGCGGCGGTCCTCTGGGAGGAGAACTGGACAATGGTGGCAGAGGTACGTTTTCTGGTTCGCTCTGGTTGGACACACGAATGACTCTTTTTCGCGGACAAAGCTTTGCGACGACTACTTTGAGGAACATATACTACCATACCCGCCCGAAGAGTGTGGACTTTATCTACATGGCATAAACGAGAATCGCAAAGCGTTCCGCACCCTCCCTACACAAATCGTCGACGCATTCGCGGATCAGTGGCTGTTCCTGAAAACTATACGACACGCTCACACAAATGAAGCACTTCACCGACGAGATCGCAAAGACGAGGGCATGGCAACGAGAACCGCTAGAAGGTTTCGTCGTCCGCACCCACATTGTTGACGCGACGCCGGGTGCTGCGAAGCGATTGCCATACCTGCCCGGCTTTTCCTTTTTCTTCAAGGTGAAGTTTGACAAGCCATACACGATGTATCGCGACTGGCGGGAAGCCACAAAGTCGCTCTTGTCTACCAAGGGCTCGCTCAATGACGTCAAACTTCCCAAGTCCAAGATGAAGCGCAAAGAAACGCAAACCTATCTTAAATGGGTCAAGAATGAGATCGAAACAGACCAGAACGCCTTCTAGGGGGTATACCCTGAGAAGGGGGATCGTAGCCACTGCGGTTTTTGAGATGGTTGGGCACCGAGCAAGGACAGACAGAGGTATCTGACGAGGAGTCAGACAAGGCTACCAAGGAGTTCAGAAAGACCATCATCATGCCCGTTGCCATTCCAGGACGTGGTGAGTCGATCTCTGTTCGTCACAAGTCCCGCAGAGCTGATGTTGCTTGTACCCAGGCAAGACGTCGATTTCTGTCGCACTCACCCACCCAGAGCGACAACGTGCTGGCCATTTCATTTCACATAGCGACTTACCACACCAGTCTGGCGTAGAAACAACCGTTTTCGACAACACCGAGAGGCATTGCGTGACGCGGTTGCCAAAATCCATCCCCCAGTGCGCCTGCCTGCCCTTAACTGGACATTGGACAAGCCACGCGCGACGCTATTTCGCGTGCGTGGTGATCGTGTCCTGGATCGCAGTGACAGACATCAGAGTGCCCCTGCGTCAATTCCATCCGATGACGTCAACGAGAATTGAATCTCTGCTCACCTCTTTCCCGAAACTCATCTCCGCCAACAGGAAGGGCTCACACGTTGCAGAACAAGGAAGCCGAGGCAAAAGAAGAACTCAAACGTCGGGCACGTCAGCTCGAGATGCCACATCGAAGAGCAACCAAAACGGGTAGCGCAAGGGCAGCGGCTTTGGGAGGTGGCGGTGGTTCCTACCTCGCCTCATTTCCAAACTGGTGGTATGAAGATGAGGAGCAAGAAGACAAGACAAGCAGAGTTGCTCGATGCCCTCGGGGTGAAGTTCTTTCGTCGAGGACATGTCTATCCCTCCTACACCTAGCCATGCCGAACCACCAACCCAGTTCCAAAAGGATGCCTGAGGCAATCTCCCATCTGTGACATCGGAAAGGCAAGTTTTATGGCATCTGGCCAAGGCTCTGCTTGACTGCTTTCGTCTAGCGTACATGTTGTCATCGAGAAAGCTACACCGGTCCAGGTCCGCGACCCATCCAACGACATCAAATTTGCCGTCGCGCCGTTTACGACTGACTTTGGTTCCGACCTTCAATTCGAGCAGCACCCCAACGTCGCCAAGTTCGTTCCGAACCAAGAGAAAATTATTACGCTCAAGGAACCCTTGAGGGGGCTCCAGGCTGGTCAAGCGCTTGTCGTACTCAGGTGGCATTATGCAGGCCAGGACGAGAGTTATGTCCCTCATTCCAGTACGGATTTTCGTTTCGCAGACCGAAGCACACGACTGCTTTCTGCTTTTCTTGTTGTATGCAGTCAACCGCTGGCCATCCCACAATGATGGCACGTGCGTGAATACGAGTTAGAACACAACCATATCACTCTCCTAGATGTCACCATTTCTATACCCCTCGGACAGTCAGGAATCGTGACGAAGGCGGTGTGATGGCTGGGTTACATGTACTTATCTGTGGGTGGTTTCGTTTTACTCGTGGACTTTTTTCAATTGACGCTGTTGGTAGACACGTACACATGCTCAGGCCCCCTGGACTATATGGAGTGGGAGTGGATTACCATGACGACAACGGGCTGGTCCAGAAACGTGCTGATATTATACATTCTGTTGCACTGCTGACAACGACCCTGATCAATGAGACGATGACAATAAGACGGGACATCGGGACGCACCTCCACACTATGGGCCGCTGCCGTATCTGTTCGACATGGCGAGCTACATGCTCGCTAGTCGGCATGCAGCAGCGCAGTACAGCTTGGCATCGTTTTGGCTCTGGCAATCTATTGATGAGATGACGATGGTGAGGCAACCATTCGGGCAAGCCCAAGCGCGCGGTCGGTCGAGGTGTGGGTACGGTGCTCAGCGCTCAGCGCTCACAGTGCTATACTGATCGCTCCCGCACAGACCTGTTCCCACGACACAGTCACGTGGGTCCACCGCCGTCGCGTGAATATTACTGTAATACGAAAGAATCCCCCAACCGCTGACGAGATCTTGTGTCGAAAGCTTCTGCCCTCCGCGCAGCGTATGACGACGAGCTCAACTCATTGTAAACACTGGTCGAGGTTTACTTGGCCAATACCTTCCGCAAGGACATGCTGTTCGATATCCGCCAAGGGGTACACACTGCCTTACGAAATCAAAAGCACCCCGGTCTCCGTGTCCATGACTTTCTATGGTCGGGATCTACACTGGCGTGGACAATTGCAGGTCTTCACTCCCCCCCCAGTGACATACAAGGTAATTTGGTGTCGCCCAACCCCCTTTGTCGTACTATCTGCGCTCAGATGCTGATCTGGCATGCGTGATGTCGTTTGGTTCTCGACTCGAGAGGAGCCAGTCGGTGAGTTGGCACTATGCTACTCCGTTGTCACACCTGACTGTCAGTAGCTACTTTTACATATCCAGTCGTCCTTTTGTCCTGCGGGACGCGTCTCGTCTTTCTTCCATATCATGTGATGTACTAAGCCTGCCACTGATCCATCCAGCATTCCCATCTCCCCTGATCGCCCAATAGAGCCTGTATTCTCGCTTTCCCTACCATACATTTGGGCTAAGCCATGCCGTGTGCCCAGGACAATTATCTGGATGCTTACCTCTGCGTCATCAAAGATACGGACCCTGTCAAAAGTGCTCTCATCTTCAGCTGTGGCATGGGCGCTGTGCGCACCGCATTTGCTATGGTTGCCACCTTGGTAATCCACAGCCGAGGAGAGTCAGGTACATAATACGATCTATGCACAGCTCGCTGACAAGTTCAATCGGTCTCTCATCTAGCCCGGAGCGGACATGATACTTGCTCAGGTGCTAGAAAATAACAGTGCTCAACAGGACTTGAAAAAGTCCTTGCTTAGGTTGACATATGTTTTGCAACAACGTGTGTTATTCCGTTACAAGCCAACCTGGTGTCAGATTCAGCCAATATGCCGTTCTAGACTTGCATTCGCGATCAGCCATCGCTTTGCTGATGTCACAGCCTGTCTTGTTGGAGAATTTACGCAGAGCGCACCGGGGAAATTATGGCGTCATTCTCAGTCTGCTCGGTTGCTTAGACCATGGCCTTCAAGCCAAAAAGCTAGTTGACCGCCATATTATCGATACTTGTAGGTGCTTCAATTTACCAAAATCCTTTCCTACCACAGGGTTAGTGAAACTCGGCTGATCCAAGTTTGTCGACGCAGGCGACCATGTCACAAATCTACTGGAAGATATTCTGGTGCATCGAGTTGGGTATTCACTCACCACCCCTGATGACGACAGTGCCAAGAGGGAAGACATGCTAGTCAAAGCTGGCAGGTCGCTCAAGAAGTAGTGGGTAACGCGCCAGACAATTTTCAGTTCTGAGACTGAGGTTTCCCCATTGCAGTTTCTTCATGATTGCTTTCGCAAGTTACGTTGACTCCGATGTCTTGGACCTCGTGGCGAACGAGGGCTACAAGGTACTGTCCTGTGTGGCTCTTCCGGCTGACCGCTCTCATGACTAGATTGATTATGACCATGTGGCAATCGTAAGGGGATTAGACCGATGAACAGGCACCACTTTCCGACGCACTATTTCAGTTTATTGAATCGCATTCGGCTAGGATACTCAAGCAGGTGATTTCATCTTTAACTGTCAGATGGGCAGGGATCGCACCACCAATGGTATGGTAACTGCATGCTTAATCTCGACTATCATGAATTGGGTGGGGGATGCCTGCTTGCAAGGTATTCATGCTCGTTCTTGCACCACCCAGATACCTGTCAGAGAGCATCAGCAGTTGTGACATGGCCATTGGGAAACCTACCAGTGAGACGACTAGAAGCGGAACGCCTCCATAGTGCCGTACTTGTTCTCGAGCGCGCCGGAACAGCTGTATCACATCCTCATAGTCACAGCACTCCATATGTGAATTTCCAAGGAGAAAATGCATGTGTGCCTTGTGAAATTATCAGTGGCCATATTTGACGTGTGGTAGCATGTTGTACACGTGCCTGGACCCCATAGCATATGGCATTGAAAGGGACCGTGGCAATAAGGTCATCTACACACAACATCACATCACGATGCTCTCCGGCCGTAAACAGCGCAATAGCCTAAAGAAGGAGATGGGTGGCCGAGGAGCGTCCAAGTCCGAAAAAAACAGACCTTGATGAGAAGGAGAAAATCAACGTGAGGCGGGTAGCGCTCGCATGCAATGTCGCAGAACAGATTCCCCTTATCCCTTTCCCCGTTGCTGATGTATGCGACACTTTTTGCAACATATCCAATGACCGACGGGTTAACGTTGATGGCCTTAGCATGGATTGACGTCAGCATCAGCATATGTGAGGAGAGTAATTATACCATTTCGGCGTCGGTGAGCGCCGTGCCCCACTTCCGCAGACAAGCGGGAAGGAGAGCTCGACACGCGAGTACGGGATGATCAGACGTGGAGATTGTTGCGGTCAATAATGCCTCCGCATCTTTGAGTTGATCATTCTTCCATAAGTCGAGTGCAACGTCATCAACCTCGATGGCAGGTTCCTGGAGTGTGGGGCGTAGCCGGGAGACAGTGAATTGAATGCCAAATGGAAAGAAGCAATCCAACGAGACACGATACTCACGGTGATACGAGACACGCTTTTAATGCTGATTTTCCCATCGTCTCCACCAATTGCGAGAAACCGGACAGTTGGAGAGATTGCGATCAAGTGTACATTATGAGGGTATTGAACGACACCGAGTTGGGTGTGTCGACGTATCCCAAAACATGACGGTACTATTTGTAGAGTATGCAATGAATTCGACATTCTTTTGTAGGGCAATACACGACTGGGTGCTGCTTTCGGAGACCGGCCATTGTGCGACCGCTGACCCAGTAGACGCGTCGAATTGCTTGAGCGTACTCTTGGATAAGACGAGAAGGTAGGTCTTGAACCAGCGGAGACCTTGGTTGAATGCTGGCGCCACCGCAACTGGAATCTCCAAGAGCGAGTCGCCATTGTCGCCGTCCCAGACATGAACAGAATTACGAGCAGTAGCTGTCGCGACCCGATTGCCTTGCAGCGAGTATTGCACCGTTTTAACCCAACCATGGCGATGGTGGAGCCGCTGGAGCGTAAGTACTTGGTCGCCCGTCGTAACGTCCAAAACAGTGGCTTTGAGGTACGTCGCCAAGACAAGTCGAGACGAGTCGGGGGAGAAATCGACCCCGAGGATGATGGGGTTATGCGAGTTTTCCGAGTGCTTCAAGACTTGTTCGTATGCCTTTGCGTCCCACACGATGATGCCTTTGTCTGTCCCGGCTGCAATCCATTTGTCGTTTTGCGACACGGCGAGAGACTCGACACTGGCAGACTCCACTGCCATCGTTGTGACATCTGTTTGCTGTCCTCCACCGGATCGGCGGCACGGGGTAGTCAACGAGCAACGGTGGAAGTTATGAACAAGTCGTAGTTCGTAACCCCATCACAGCAGCATGTCGCGCCTCACACGCGCTCAGCTTTTGCATTGCATCTCCAGCGCTTAAGTCGTTCACGTTGGGCCTTGCGAGTCGTGACATACTCCGAACTTTGGCTGATACAGATCCAAGCGCGAAAGTACTATAAAGTATGGAAGCTTCATTCTTTGTCCTAAAAATGACGACACTGAGGGAGGTCATGACTCAGGTGAGATTCAGTGAAGACACTCGCAATGCGACAGTGATTCTATCCGTTTTAAAACCTTGGATGACTGGGGGAAGTTATCAGCAAGGGTTGAACACGGCGATCTTTGAAGTGAAGCAGTTATTGAAATACTTCATACAAAAGTTTCGAGTGTATGTACGTTGTTGCTGTGTAACCACCCAAGATATTGTCTACTATCTGAGGAATATGATAGATCAATCAATTTAGCTCATGGAAACTGGTTCAGAAGGATACAGGTACTCGCCAGCAATAGTTCGCGAGTGTGATATACGACTGCCGATATCTTTAGAGTACACCCAGCATCTGTGCGCTAGCTGCTGGACAGCGAGCTCTCATAGTTGGTGGAAGCTCGCAGCCTTCAACGGTCCACCGTTGCCAGCGACGCGTCCTTCGATGCACAACTTCGAGTTGAAGAGCGATCGTGTCGCGCGTCCGGCAGGCGTGATTGAAACTCCGATTCGGCAGGTACTTGGCGAGCAACCTGCGTGACACAGGCCAACCAGACAAAACCGCACGATCTCAAGAAACACTCCACCTTTTTTGCTCGTTGAACTTCATAGGCATAGTGCATAAACTGATATGTGTGATGTAAAATAACAAAAATGGGGTCTTTTTTATGTAGTGCCGAACTGGGGGTAAGGGGTGGCAGTTCTTTCTGCCTTTCTCCTCCTCCACCATCATTCGGCCGAAGTGGTGACGGGGGTCAGCCAAATAATAACGGCCTAGTTACGCCGTGACAACCTGCCGAAGACTCGGAGTTTGAAAACATTGCCCCCGAGTGGGCGCCGTTGTCTGGGCCCCATGACTGTGAGAGTTCCGTGAGCTCGCGCTTACACTCCACTGGCGTTGTTCACCCGCCGCCTTCTTTTTTTCATGGCAGTAGGCTGCGGCGCGGCCTCCCGCTGGACACGCCCGTTAGTGGTTGAGACCCTGCAACCTGCCTGCCCCACCACCCGCCCCGCCCCCTTTCTTTTTTTTTTCTTCACTGCCCTTGCAGCAGAGGCAAGTTGCGGCAGTGGAGGTTGACTTTGGCACGGGCTCATGCTGGGCTGCTCACCAGCAGCTGAGTGCACACCGCGACAGCATCATGCAGGTGTGTGATGCCATGCCTTGTTAGTTTTTATTCAGCTACACTGGCTCTTGACCCCACCACACCATAGGGTCTCTTCGCCAACCAGAGCAAGATGGGAGGCGGTCGCGTGGTCAAAGACGGAAGGCGGTCGAAGAGTTTGTGGGTTTCTGGGAGCGGCCTCTATGGAACTTCGGTCCGCTGGAATGATCCGGACACCGCCACACGGGTCGGTGGTTCAAGGGGTATGGATGCAGGGCAGCAATCGACCGGTGACTGTTGCAACACGGGATGAGCTGCTTTGACAGTCGGTTAGTGGGGGCTTTGTTGCGTAACGAGGCGCGAGTGAAGCGCCGTGAGGAAAAGTGGCGCAGCGCGCCTTTATTTTGCGCCTCCTCCTGCACTCGCCGGCTCATCGAGTGGCGCAGCTCACGCTCGAGTTTTCATCTCGCCGACCGACTGCTGCCGCCGGACTACGTCCCGCCAGTCGCGTCCTTCAAGCTGCGAGTCCCATTGGACTGCCCTCACCCCTTTATCTTGCCGGCCGACTGCTGCTGCCGGACTGCATCCCGCCAGCCGTGCCCTTCAGGCTGCGAGTCTCATCGGACCGCTGTCGTCCCTTCATCTCGCCGACCGACTGCTGCTGTCGGACTATGTCCCCGCCAGTCATGTCCTTCAAGATGCGAAGTTATATGAGTTATAAAAAATCACAGCCCCATTGGACTGCTGTCGCCCTTTTATCCGGACTACGTCCCCACCAGTCGCGTCCTCAACCTGCATGATCACCAGCCGAGGCTACGCCCCAGTGATCAAGCAATGGACCACCTGATCACTGCCGTGGAGTGCGTCCCCACCGATTTCCCGATCTCTTCCGCCTTGCTCGCCGGTCAGGTGCATCGGGGGTGCGTTGAGGCAACTCGTCCGGGCGTGCAGTGCGCCGTGCGACGAGATACGCGCAGAGAGTGCGCGAGGCAAGTGTGTCACAGGAGGTGTGGTGCTGGGGAGGGAACGGCCGTTCAGTCGGGTGGATTTGTTGAGGCAGATCGTTGGGCTCGAGGATGAATCGACGTGAGGGGAAGTAACTGCATCAGCCATGGAATGCTGGACAGCAGGTGCTGATAAGAACCATCAGGATTGCCTGGCACTTAGGGTGCGTTCGAACGCATTTTATCAGTTGGACTATGGGGTGTACGCTCGTACGGGGTCGTATTCCTGTATTGCACTAAAAGCAACGGATGACATCTGACGGCGATTGAACACAGCGAGTGGCTAGGATGAACTGGGACGCAACAAAACTGCGCATCAAGATGGATGTACGGAATCCATTGCTCGAGCGGTACATCGACCGATTTCATCGCCTTGTTCAGCGCGAACGCGGCACGGGTATGATCCAGAGAACCAGATTCGTCCATCGTATGCCTATAAAACGTCAACATGACCTTGTTCGTCTCTGCATCATCCACCGCCCACACCGTCCCAATCACAGAACAGGACCCGAAGAACTGCATCGCTGACGCAAGATGAATCACCTCGTCAGGACTATCCTCATCTCTGACAGTCGTATGGCATGCAGAGAGATACGCAAACTGGGGATTCTCTGGTTCACACCGTGTGATCCGCTCGATCGTGAAGTGGCCATCGTGGAGAGCAAACGCAGATTCAAACGGTCGTGTTTGGTTGGCAAGGCCATGACATGCAGGGTGCACCCATTCCGTCTTCCCTAGCTCCTCTGCGACCTGCGAAATGCAGCATTTGGGACCCTCGATTCATGTGAAAATAGCCAGACCACCTAGTGCTGGCCTGTATAGCCAGTTCGGTGCCGACGGAGCGCAGTTCCATCTGGCCAACGGCGTTCGCTTGACTAATGGCAACGAAGCATTTCCCGCTACCAGACGCATTTGATGGAGCGGGCCGTCTGGCACGAATGAGAGCGCTCAAGGTGGGGGTGTATGACAAGATATAGAGGTCACTGAAATTCCATTCACCCTTTCTATATGGAGCGGCGGCATTCAAGGCAGGACAGAGAACTCGGCGGTCGGGCACCACCAGATCCGTGACCGAAGTGGAAGTGTTGTGATGTAGCAGAAAACCCACAACGGATCCCAGAGGTTGCGTAACAGGGACCCAAGCTCCCTTGTCACGGCGACCTTCTTTGCGTGCTCCGTCGCGGCATGGAGTTCCTCTGAGAGGTTGCAAATACTCTCTTGTATGATCTGTAATGGAATGTAGGTGGGATCTCTATCAAGTAAGACGGTGAGCACGTCACAGCCATACCGGCTCGCATTCACGATGATAATAGGTCCCCCACTGGCAGCGTAGCGAATATCTGAGAAAGGCGAGGGAAAAAAGAAACGGGAGAGGCCCGGGTAGCTCGCGAATATCAATGACAATTCTCTGCATCTCAATATTGAGATGACACGTCGTCCATGCTGATCTGCACCAGGTGAAGTAAGGGCAATGCGAATAAGCGAGCCACGTGGGTGAACTCATCTGCCAACAGCCTTCTTACTGGACCAGATGCCACAACATCGTCAAGTGGGAAACGGAGGCGACCGGGTTGGTTCCAAAAGACGCTGCGGCCTTGTTCGAGAAGCTCAACAGCATGCACACGAGCACCTCTACGAAGACATGCTGAAAAAGCATCCACTGCGAGCGAAGTTGAACGCTCTTTGAGAACGATAAGGTGTTGGGGTAAGGATGGCAGGGCAGCAAGATGATGAATGGGTAATCGCGGTGACGTTTCATATTCAAGGAGTTTTGAGGGACGCTGGAATTCTTCAGCCACCCAGATCCATGCTCGAGCAGCAGACAGATCCGCTGAAGACACCAATTGAGGTGCATCGACCAATTGAGAATGGAGACTGAATAGGGATTTCTCGTCGTCTGGTTGCCTTAGCTGCGTGAACCGAGTGTGGAGGGCGCTTGCAAGGAATTTCAATGAACTGGACCGATTAGGGTGGCCTTGTGGGCGAAGGTCGAGTGCGTCTCGTCCAAGGTCAATGGCTTCATCAAGGTCCACCATTGCCTCGAAATGGTGGTAGCGAGTCGAGAGATGAACCGCAAGGTTGTTCAAAGATAGGGAACGATCAGGGTGGCCTTGTGGGCGAAGTTCGAGTGCTTGTCGACTGAGAAGAATAGCTTCATCGAGGGTTGTGACATGGAGCGATGAGTGTCCTTGTGGGCGAAGCTCAAGTGCTTCTCGACTGAGAATAATCACTTCATCGAGGGGTGCCATCGCCCCGAACTGGGAGTGTAGCGAGTCAAGACACATGATCCAAGGCTGTCCAAAGACATGGAGCGACCAGGGTGTCCTTACGGGAAAAGCTCGAGTGCTTCTTGAGTGAGAAGAATCAAGGTCCCCCGTCGCCCCGAGCTGGTTGTAGCGAGTCGAGAGACGAACTGCAAGGTTATTCAAAGTCTTGGAGCGATCAGGGTGGCCTCGCGGGCGAAGCTCAAAGGCTTCTCGGCCAAGGACGATGGCCTCGTCGAGGTCTGCCATCGCCCCGAGCTGGTCGTAGCGAGTCAAGAGATATGATACAAGGTTGTCCAAAGAAATGGAGCGATCGGGGTATCCTTGTGGGCGAAGCTCGAGTGCTTCTCGACTGAGAAGAATAGCTTCATCGAGGTCCCCCGTCGCCCCAAACTGGTGGTAGCGAGTTGAGAGACAAACTGCAAGGTTTCCCAAAGTCTTGGAGCAATCAGGGTGTCCTCGCGGGCGAAGCACGAGGGCTTCCCGGCCAAGGACGATGGCCTCATCGAGGTCTGCCATCGCCCTGAGCTGCTTGTAGCGAGTCAAAAGATATGATCCAAGGGGTTGTTCAAAGACTTGGAGCACCCAGGGTGTCCTTGCAGGCAAAGCTCGAATACTTCTCGGCCAAAGACAGTGGCCTCATCCAGGTCCACCATTTCCCCGAGCTGGTTGTAGCGAGTCAAGAGATACGCTCCGAGACTGTTCAAAGACATGGAGCGATCAGGGTGTCCCTTTGAGCAAAGCTCGAGTACTTCTCGGCCTACGACAACGGCCTCATCAAGATCCGCCATTACCCAGAGCTGGTTGCAGCGAGTCGAAAGACACGCTCCAAGGTTGTTCAAAGACGTGGACCAATGATGGTGTCCTTCTGGGCGACGTTCGAGTGCTTCTTGACCGAGGAAAATGGCCTCATCGAGATCCGCCATCACCCCGAGCTGGTCGTAGCGAGTTGAGAGACATGCTCCAAGGTTGTTCAAAGACGTGGAACGGTCAGGGCGTCTTGCGGATGAAGCTCGAGTCCTTCTCGACAGAGACCAATTGCGTCATCGAGGTCCACCATTCTCCTGAGCTGCTTGTAGCGTGTCCAGAGGCGCAATGCAATTGTGTTCAAGGCAACTCCGCGATCACGGTGCGTTTGCTTGCAAAGCCCGCTCGAGGATCATGGATCCAAATCCACTGAGTCATCTGTGCTGAGAGTCGAGCCAAAACGAATGATCCGTCGACTGGGCTGCTCAGGTGGGTAAAGTTCGAGCCATTCCCTGGCAACAACAATGCCCTCCTGGAGACCTGTTGTGTCTCAAGCAGATTGTACCAACACCGGACAGAAAGTGGTGAGTCTGCTTAAGAGACCGATTGATTAGGATCACTAGGCAGACAAGGATGTTCTGGTATTTGATGATCCAAGATAATTGCCTCGTCGGTGTCACTCGTCTCGTTTTCTCGCTCAAAACTTGCAACAAGGGATTCTCCTGGTGAACGCAGCTGCTCAGCTAGTAGATAGCATCAATCTATTGCTCCATACACAGAGAGGATGAAACAGGTACATTGATGCCAGGCGCTTGAGGCTAGGCAGGTGGCCAGCCCACGTGATGTGGTCGAGGGTATCATGTCGCCTTCATTAGGGCACGTGCATCACTGCTTACCGCGGTGTATCACTGAATATGAGTGTTATGAATAAATCAAATGGGGGTGGTCAAGTGCATCCATGTTGTCACTCAAGATGCATCCAGGTCTTGTGCCAGCGTCTGTAGTGCCTGCAGAAAATCAAACTTTTGTTCCGCCTTTTTCGCTCATACAACCACGGACAATCACTATTCATGCACTGTGATCGGCCCGCCCGACGCACACATCCACTGCGCGTCGAGCAGTCTCTGCTCACCTTTTCGCAGGCGGCGGAGGAGCGTAGGTGTTGTCATCGCAAGGTTGGCATGACACCCTATGACGACAGTACGTCAGTGCCCGAGCTGTACAGCTACCCGGCAAACAGCGCGCAAGTGCTCGTCAATCTTGATTCGGTTTGCATGAACGGGCGCACGCTTCCTAATCGAGTGCGCAAGCGGATCTTGTTCATCGACGGTGATCATTTTCGGCATCTCGTCATACCATGCCCGAACGTCCGCACCCACGAGGTCAAAGATGCCTCCAGCGGGGGTATCAGCAGTAGTATAATAAGACGCATCGATGGGCAATTGTCTGGTGGTGCACACATAGATCAGCTTCGGAAATGCGTGTTGCATCGGGTTAGGGTTAGGTTAGGTAAGGTTAGGTTAGGTTAGGTTAGGTTAGGTTAGGTTAGGTTAGGTTAGGTTAGGTTAGGTTAGGTTAGGTTAGGTTAGGGTTAGGGTTAGGTTAGGTTAGGTTAGGTTAGGTTAGGTTAGGTTAGGTTAGGTTAGGTTAGGTT
>JBBPTD010000563.1:0-22522 GCA_038093895.1 Boletus aff. mottiae
CACATATGCACTACACTTTAGATCCTAGTTCACTACTCATTCTCTCTACACTCTCTAGATCCCACTTTCCCACAAAGCCCACTATTATCCCACACTTTTCATATCTAGGCTATACACTCCGGACTTTCTCCATATGTGACTCACACATAACAAGTACAGAGACAGAGAGATACGAGGAAGTCCAAGGAGATCTGGGAAGCCAAGATAGTGGTACAAGGTCCAAGATAAGAGAACACGAGGCAGAGAAGACAAAGACGTGGGGATCAAAGAGAAGAGAAGACAAAGAACCAGAATATGGGTACAGGGTCCAAGACATGAGGCAAAGAAGACAAAGACACGGGGATCAAAGAGAAGAGAAGACAAGGAACCAGGATATGGGTACAAGGTCTGAGACATAAGGCAAAGAAGACAGAGACAAGGCAAGAGTTCAAGGAAGCGAAGAGGAAGATGATATACACGTCCATAGGAAGTCTAGGGAGATCTATGAGAGGTGAGGATGAGGACAAGGGATGGGGAGACAAGGGACAAGGAGACAAGGGACAAGGGGATGAGGGGGTGAGGGGGTGAGGGGATGAGGGGGCGAGGGGACAAGGGGGCGAGGGGACAAGGGTTCCAGAGATGGGGTAGTCAGAGGAAGTCTAAGAAAAGAAAAAAGTGGTGCAACAACCAGGTGTTGCCGAGGTGAGTCGTAACACCACTGTTGCTGCTGATGGTTGTTCTGTCAGAACCTTCTTCATGATTCGGCCTTTAGTGCATTTGTTGCCCTGTGCAGTTGATACTGTCGTGTACATGGGTTCTGTGACAATGACAATGTAGTCTGGATTGCTAGCCTGAGTGTTTCTGGTATCTGCATGTGCGGTCCACTCCTTGATCTGGATGTTCTGCAGATCTGTAAGTAACAACATCTGCACCAAAACAGCCTGCTCACCTTGCCAGACCCCTCTCGTTTGTCTTGTTTGACCATGTCGCAGAGAGTAGCGATCTGGTTATCAAACAGGTCACCAAAGCATGCAGGTGCGTCACTGGGTTTTCCCAAAACAAGAACGTTCTTGACACAAGTCTTATCTTCAATCAAAGTTGGCTTCAACAGGCAGCATGTTTCAGAGAAGGTAGACAGATGTGAGGAACACAGGTGGAAACATACATTGAACATTGACCCCATATAGTGATTTCCCTTGGCTGAGAAATGGGTGCCACAGAGGGCCAGTCAAATCTCACCGACTAGTATGCTCTCAAAGGCTTCACTGGCAGATCCTTGTGGTCAGCGATAGTTCCACACATTGTTGGCCATGATCTGACAAGTGAAGTGGACCCCATAAGTCACTTGTGCCAAAACAAGATGATTGGGCATGGTGAGGGTTGAGGGGAGTTGGAGGGTTGAATTTTTCTGGCACAGAGGTTTTCTTTGAGGAAATCTTCAGTAGCTTTCTGTTCATCAGGTGATAGGGGATAAATTTTCCCAACTTTGGGTATGAAGGAGTCATTGAGGTTAATTTCATGGTCATATAGGTGAGAGGGTAGAAGGTGGTTTGCAGTTTCTTTAGAGAATACAGAGGCATATTTCTCATATTCAGGGGGAAGTGAAACTGCAGGTTTAGCCTTTTTGGTGGCCATGGCAAGTTCAGTGGTGGTGGTGAGTTTTGTGATAATGGGGGAGCCTAGAGGAATGAAGCAGGAACCACAGTGGATGATGCAGTTGATGGTATACACTTCCTTAGCACATTGACAAAACTGAGATTATGTTTTGTATTTGAGGTATTCATAGAGGTGTGCGTCATGTACTGCATGGACATTAAGGTGTCAAGGGGGTTGGGGAGGGAGTTCAGGGATTCTATGGGATCATTGGTTCATGGTGTGAGTTTGGTAGAGTTCCAAGGATTTGTTAGATGATTTGGGGATGGAGATGGTTTGACAGGCCCAGTCAATGGTAGGGTTGGTCTTTTGAAGCCAGGGTAGTTCTAGGATAACGTTTTCATTTCCACAGTGCATGACATAGAAGAGGATCTTGTGGGCAATTCCTTCAATATCAATGAACAGGGTAGTAGTGAAGTGGATAGCTTCTCTCTTGTTTGTGGATTGGTCTACATTTCGTATGGGAATGGATTTAGAGAGTTTCTTGGTGGGGAGTTTGTGTTTATGAACTAAGTCCCAGTCAATGCATGATATGTCAGCACCACTGTCAATCAGGGTGTGAGTGTCGATGGCTTTGGTAATGCAATCTGGATTGATAAGCTGAATGGAGAGTTTCATTGCTTTTGAGGAGGAGGATACAACTACAGAAGCACATGTAAGGGAAGGAGAGACTTGCATTGAACAAGTTCTCCTTTTCGAGAAGTGAACCTTTCATACAGCCACTTTGTCTTCTTTGTCATCGTCTTCAGTCTCCTTTAACTCAGGGAGATCGTCAATGGTGACTTTCTGGACCTTCTTTTCCTTTTGTCCAGTGGAGGGAAAGTGAGGACATTCATTGCTAAGATGTCCACTTTTTCGGCAGCAGAAGCAAAGTCCTTTTGTTACAACTGGTCCCACTGTAGCGGCAACGGCCGGTGGAACCAAGAAGTAGAACCTTAGCCAGCAGGTTGGCCACACATTCAAGGGGCAAAGTGTTGAGAGCAGGATTCCTCAGGGATAAAGGGGCGTGCAGTCACAAAGAGAGGAGGTTCATGGTTGCTGGCCTACTTGGTAGACAGCAGAGTGGTGGTACAAGGATACGAGGCGTCCACCATAAGGTAGACTAAGATAGGGTACAAGGTACATAGACGAGGGCTTTATATAGTGCACATGGCTGCGCATGGACCAAGACAAGAAAGGGAACAAAGACGAGGACAAGGAGATATGAGGAAGTCCGAGGAGATCTAAGGAACCAAGATAGTGGTACAGGGTCCGAGATAGGAGAACACGAGGCAAGGAAGACAAGGAGACGGGGATCAAGAAGAAGAGAGGACAAAGAAGATGAAGGAACCTGAGATATGGGTACAAGGTCTGAGACATGAGGCAAAGAAGACAAGGATGGGGATCAAAGAGAAGAGAAGACAGAGAAGACAAAGGAACCCAAGATATGGGTACAAGGTCCGAGACAAGGAAGGCAGAGACAAGGCGAGAGATGAGGAGGCAAAGAGAAAGACAACATACAAGTCCATAGGAAGTCTAAGGAGATCTATGGGAGGGGCAAGGACAAGGATGGGGGAGCAAGGGCAAGGAGGCGAGGATGAGGATGGGGGTGTGAGGACGAGGGGTTCCAGAGACAAAGCGGTCTGAGGAAGTCTTGGTTCAAAGAAAAGAAAAGAATGACATCACGTGATGCCATGAGTTGTAACACCTTTCTCAATGCATCACTTTCGCTCTTCTGAAGTGAGCTTGGCAACACGGACTGCATCTATGTCCATGGCATTGGGGTCTCTAGTGGGAGTGGAAGCAGAGGTATTGTAGGAGTGGTGTTACAACTTGCCATGGGATCACGTGGTGCCATTCTTTTTCTTTGCCTTAAACTTCCTCTGACCATCCCATCTCTGGAACCCCTCATCCTCATCCTCACCCCCTCATCTTCGTCTCCTTGTCCTTGCCCCTCTTAGATCTCTCTAAACTTCCTATGGACTTGTACGTTGTCTTCTTTGCCTCATGTCTCGGACCTTGTACCATTACTTTGGTTCCTTGTCTTCTGTTCCTTTTGATCCCTGTCTCTTCATCTTCTCTGCCTCGTGTTCTCTTATCTCGGACCTTGTACCACTATCTTGGTTTCTCAGATCTCCTCAGACTTCCTCGTATCTCCCTGTCTCTGTACTTGTTACCTTTCTTGTCTTGGTCCATGTGCAGCCATGACCACTATATAAAGCCCTTGTCTATGTACCTTGTACCCTAGCTTAATCTACCTTATGAGTCTGCTCTCCCAAAGCAGGTCTTGTATTCAAACCCTTGTCCTTGCACTCACCCACAGCATGTTGTCCCCTTGATCCCTCCCCATCGCCCACAGCATGTCATCCCCTTGATCCCTCCCCGTCGCCTATGAGTTGGGATGTCATCCCTGAAATGACCACTCCACGAACCCGGCATTCTCCCCATGTCTGGAGATGACTCAGCGGCTACCCATCCTTGAACCAACGCATGCTGGTGGAGTCTTATCCTTGTCTTCGACCCTTGCTTGATCACTCTGATCCTCACTGTCCTTCACATCCTCCCTCTGCTGTCCACAGACCCACCTTCCCCTGCAATCCTCATCATCCACTGCCATTTGCAGAACTTGTCCTTCGCAGGATATGCCTTCCTTATCCTGAACTCTTGTTTATCATCATATGACTCTTACCTACACTTCTCCTCATATGATACTTACTTAGCACCCTTCGCTCCGCTTGAGTAGCTACTAGTTACTTACTCTAGCACCCTTTGTCCTTGTTTAACTTAGCACCCTACTGTACCACAGACCTCCCTTGTACCCGCATTACCTTACGGTAGACACCATGTAACCCCTACCTTGTAACAACATTGCTCCTCCTTGAAACCATCTACCTAGTAGGCCAGTACCCTTGAACTGCCCCTCTCATTGATCGAACGCCTCTTCGTCCATGAGGAATCATGCCCTCACCCCTTGCTCACCTTGAGCGTTTGGTCAACCCTGCTGACTAAGGTTCTACTTCTTGGTACCACTGGCCGTCGCTGCTACAGTGGGACCAGTCATAATAAGTGGGGTATGGAAGTGGGAGGCTTTCTCATACCATTCCTTGGCTGTAGTGGGGGGGGTGTCCATGGAGTATATGCGGCACATCAGGGGTTTGGGAAGTCCAACAGAGTAGAATCTGATTAGGACATTTTCATCAGTGATATTAGTGAGGGCAGTGTTACTAATGAAGCTAGTGGTGTAGGCAGCGAGAGTGGGGAAATATTCTCCCTTCTTCTTGGGATGAGGGTTCATGTGGGTATTTGATAGCCAAGAGATGGCATTGGGGACAGTGTCCTTGAGTATGAAGGACTTTTTGAATGACCTGCAGAAGTTGACGAAGGTTCTGAAGTTAATAGAGGTAGTGGTAACCGCTTGCTGTCTGAAAGTATTTGCCCAGACCAAGGCAAATCCTTTCGTCATGTAGGAGAGAGCAAAGGTGATTTGTTTGTCATTGTTGTCATAGACTGATTCATTTACCTTGAGGTAGAAATGAACAGTGTTCAGCCATTGGTTGGCTGTTTCTGGGAACCCATCAAAGGGTTCAGGGTTACTGAGGCGGAGTTTGGTGGATTTAGTGGTCATGGAGTTATAAGGTGGTGGCGGAAAAGGAGGGGGGAGTGGGGATGTGAGGGATGGAGAGGGAGGCAGAGAGCTGGTGGAAGAGGTTTAAGGTATCATTGTCCTCCTATTGGGAGGGGAGGGCAAGGTCTGGGTCAAGGTAGGAGTGTTCGTCGTCAGATGAAGTTTCAGAGGGTTCAGAGGGTTCCTGAGGGGAACAGTTTTGAGGTAGTCCCCAGAGGGACGTAGGGAGTTGAGGTTGTTGAACAATGGTGGAGTGGAACTACAGTGATGGTAGCCACAAAGGGTAGCTTAGATCTTTTGTTACACTTGGCCCAGGTAGGGACAAGCATAGCCTCGAAAGACTAAGTCGAAGGTTTGAAGAGATAGCGTGCACTTAATGGTAGCACAAAGTCCAAGGAAGATGTTCCTCTTTAGAGTGGGAACAGACTCAATCAAGGGTTCAAGGGTTCAAGGCAACTGGAGGTTAAACCAGAAGGAGCCAAGACAAATAGATGTGATTCAAGGGGATTCAAGGGGATTCAAGGAGATCTAAGCTAAGGTACAAGGAATAGGTATCATGGGTTTATATACCTGGTTACAAGGTTCAGGGTAGACATAGTTAGGGCAGGCACGGAAAGTCATAGAATAGAATGGAAGGTGGAGGAAGTAGTCACTGACAAAGCAAGTGAGATAACAGATAACAGATGAGTAAATGTGGGTGAGTCAGTGACAAAGGAAATAATGTCCAGAGTTGAGAATCAAACTGGTGAGTTCAATACAAGTACAAGTGTAAAAAGAACAAGTTGTAACAACTGACCTGTTCTTCTCAGTGATCAACAGAAAACCAATGTTGTCAAGAGATTTCGACAAGCTACCTCCTCTGAGGCTTTGAAAATGTTCGTCTGTTCTTCCTGCAATGGGAGGTGCAGTGTCTCTGATGGCAACAAAGTGTCTCTTGGGGATATTGACATAAATTTGCTTAAGAGACCAGATAGACGCATTGTTGAGGGTAAGATTGCATACCCACAATGGATCAATCCTCAGTGTGTTGGCCCTGAAGTACATGCGCTGTATGAGGCACTGTCAGATCTCCTTGTAGCACCTGAGGGTGTTGTTGTCTTCGACAGCCAGCCTTCTGCACTGATGCTATGTGGCACATGCAAATTGAGCCTTGTAAAGGGGAGGATGCCTGACCTTGCACTGGCTAACAACATGTATTTGGGTGATGTTCCCCCTGAGCTGAGCAGCCCTTCCATTGTGGAGGAGGCAATGATTGCTCATTGCAGAGCAAAGTCGTGGATTGTCCACTTGCAAGAAAGTGACTCAGCTGTTGGTCATGTGCCTAATGCCCAGCGGGGAATATGTGGTCATATTATTGTTTATCTGCAGGAGCCTGAATGTGCAATCAACATCCTTCCTCCCTTGATTGAGGACATTGTCACCCCCATCTGCATTATTTTCATTGGATCTTCCATGTCAATGAAGGAGTGATTGTATAAACATGCTCAACCTCTTGTGGTCAGAAAGGAGAAAGTTTTTGCAGCACTGAGGTGGTTACATGTGCACAATCCTTACTACAAGGATATCAGCATCAATGAGACAGTTTTGGATGGCCTTGATGCTGAAGATGTACTTCCTTTTCATGTTGAAGTATTACCATGCTCACGGACCAGGGATGTCCTGACATCTAGATATGATGGTATGGCACAGGATGGTCCTTTACAGGCTGATATAGGTCATGCACATTCATCTGATCTGTCTACAACAAGAGATATTTTTGATACTGTGGTAGTTCTCATGTCCTGTGGGCTGCTGCCATGGAGCATGTTATGAAGAAAGGGAAGGGTTACCTTCAGATACCACATGGCACAAATCCCATAGGTGACATCTGTAATCCAGCATTCTTCCTGCTGACATACCCAACTCTTTTTCCATATGGTTTGGGAGCTCTTGAGGAATTGTTCTGGTCCTGTTATGTGTCACTAAAATGCCACGTCCATCACTTATTGCAGTTGGCGGATAGACGGTTCCAGACACACTATTCTTTTTTATTTACTACATTCAACGTCCTCCAATGTAGAAATATATTGTTGCAATTTAGTCTCAAAATTGACTGACAGTTGTTCAATGCATTCAGGTCCGATTTCGCGAAGGTCTCACCTGCAGCTGTGTACACTGTGGCTGAGAGAGCTCTGAAGGGCGATCAGGATTTCTGTTTCACCAGAGAGGAAAAGTGTGTATGCAATCTGTTAAAACAGGTGTCCCATGTAATGGCACATATAGAGGGATCAAGTAGTGCGAGGATTATGATGCATAATGAAATTCATGGGCTGATGATAGAGAAGGGTCTTCCTTCTTTCTATGTTACAGTGAATCCTGCAGATGTGTATAATCCCATAGTGAAGTTACTTACCAGAAATGAAATTGACATTGACGACATGCTCCCAGATCAGATCCCTGATTTCTGGACCCAGTCTATTACCCTCACAAAGAACCTGGTTGCAGGTAGTCAGTTCTTTCATTTGTACATGAAGGTGTTTATTCAATCGGTGTTGGGTTACAATGGCACTCCTGCTTGCAGTGCACATTCTTCCATGTCCCAGTGTGATGAAATTGTTATTCTTGACTACATGAATGCATACTATGGATGCGTCAAGGCACAGGGCAGAGGTAGCCTTCATTGCCATATGCTTGCTTGCTTGAAGGACAGCCTTAATTGCAATGAAATCAAACAATGGGTTCAGCATGCTGGTGATACAGAGTTTAGAAATCAACTTATCGCTTTTCTCAATGATACAATAGCCAGCTCGGTGACAGCAGATCCACTTCCAGAAATTGACATCTGCTGTTCTGTAAACCATCCATGTTTGGTACGGGGCCCTTCTTTGGAAGGAAGCGATGATAGTGTGTTTCTGAAATGCAAGAAGGATGTTCACTGTCTCGCTACAGCATGTCAGGTCCACAAACACACTACCACATGCTTCAAATACTGGAAGGGTCTGCCAGAACCAAGGGAGTGCTGTTTTGGTCTGGATGAGAAAAAATTTGTAGGTCAAAGTTATGTTGATGACGATACCAGTGATGTGCACCTTCGTTATCTTGATGGGATGGTGAACCGTTACAACAAAACAATGCTGGAATGCCTGTGGTGCAATATGGACATTCAGCTTGTGGGCTCAGGTGTTTCAGCCAAGGCCATAGTGTATTACATTACTGACTACATTATGAAATCCCAGTTAAAAGCCCATGTAGCTTACTCTGCATTAGAAGTTGCAGTTGCCAAGGTGGGTAAATATGATCCTTCAGCAGATGATTTGAAAGTTCGAGCCAAGAGGCTGTTGCAGAAGTGTGCATATTCAATGATTTCTCATCAGGAATTGTCAGCGCAGCAGGTCAGTTCTTATCTGCTAGCCTATGATGACCATTATATGAGTCATGCATACCAAAGCTTGTACTGGTCTTCATTTGAGTGCACCCTGGAAAAGCAGTTACCAAGTCCTGAATGTTATCCTGTTTCAACCAAACAGTCAAGAGGACCTATACAGGAGGATATTCGTGATGAGGAGAATTCTGGTGAAGATACAGACATGGATACTGGTACATCTGTGTCAAATGGGGAAGAAGAAAACAATGATTCATTGGCAGATGTGGAACCTGCTGCTGATGAATACACAGTATGAACAGATCACAATGGCAATCTTGTTGGCTGTACAAACCAAGTAGATGACTACCGTTTCCGTTCACATGCACTCCAACATGTCTGCCTCTGGGACTTCTATGCACAGCCTAGCACAGGTTGACAAAGTACAGCGGAGGCATGGAGGTGATGATGTGGATGAACATGGGGCTAATTCTAATTGTTTGACTGAGTCAGATGATAGAGATATCATGTCTGGAGGGCAGGAATTTGATGTTCTCTATGACACCTCATATTGGCATCTATGCTTTCAATTTATGTCAAACCATGTTGAGAGCAGGACACAACAGCTTTGTGTACATCATTCTTCAAAATGCTATGTGCCTGTCCCCATTGGGCCTGCATTACCTCGGCAGGATTGTGAGGAGTTTATGGCACAACATGCTCACACAATGTTGCTACTTTTCAAGCCGTGGTGATCAGCTTCTGAACTTCAAGGAGGCAAGAATTCATGGACTGCCACTTACAATGCTTGGACTGAAGATCCACATGGAACATATCCTTTGAAATGTTGCTTGATAGATAATATACATGCCCTTCAGGAATGTAAAGATGCCCAGGATCAGCACATGTTACAGTGACATCAGCAAAGAACCGTTCAACCACATGTTGTTACAACTGGGTCCACTGTAGCGGCGGCGGCCAGTGGAGACCAGAAGTAGAACCTTAGCCAGCAGGTTGACCACGCGTTCAAGGGAACAAGGGGTTGAGGGCAGGTTTCCTCAGGAGCGAAGGGACACGTAATCACGAATGAAGGGAGTTCAAAGGAGCTGGCCTGTTTGGTAGACGATCATGGTATGGGTACAGAGTAGAGGGGTTCAATGGTGTCTACCGTAAGGTACGGTCTGCGGGGGTCAGGGAAGGGAAACAGTGCCCAGCAAGGTATGAACTAAGAGTTCAAGGTCAAGGGATACAAGGAACAGTATCAGTAACTGACTCGGGGAGGAGGCTAAGTAAGTATCGTACAATGAGAACTGTAAGTGAGAGTCGTACAATAATAAGTAAAGATTCAGGATAAGGAAAGCATATCCTGCGAAGGATGGATGCTGCAAACAGCAGTGGAAGACGAGAGTCGCAGGGGACGGTGGGTCTGCGGAGGACGAGGGAGGATGCGAAGAGACAGTGAGGATCAGAGTGATCAAGCGAGGAGCGAAGACAAGGATAAGACTACACCAGCATGTGTCGTTCAAGGATGGGGCGGTCGCTGAGTCATCTCCAGGACAGGGGAGAGTGCCGGGTTCGCGGAGTGGTCATTTCAGGGATGACATCCCGACTCATAGGCGACGAGGAGGGATCAAGGGGACGACATGCGGCGAGTGTGAGGTTAAAGGGGTTCAAGTACAAGGCCTGCCTAGGCGGGCAGCCTTGTAGGAGGGACCAAAGTATAGAGGGTTCAATGGTGTAAGGTAGATCAAGATCAAGATAGGGTACAAGGTACATAGGCGAGAGTTTATATACTGTGCGTGGGTGCGCACGGACCAAGACAAGAAAGGAAACAAAGACAGAGACAGGGAGATACGAGGAAGTCCGAGGAGATTTAAGGAACCAAGATAGTGGTACAGAGTCCGAGAGAAGACGAAGGTACGGGGATCAAAGAGAAGAGAAGACAAGGAACCAAAGTAATGGTACAAGGTGCGAGATAAGAGAACACGAGGTGAGAAGATGAAGGGACCTGAGATATGGGTACAAGGTCCGAGATAAGAGAACACGAGGTGAGAAGACGAAGAGATCCGAGATATGGGTACAAGGTTCGAGATAAGAGAACATGAGGTGAGAAGACGAAGAGACCCGAGATATGGGTACAAGGTTCGAGATAAGAGAACACGAGGTGAGAAGACGAAGAGACCCGAGATATGGGTACAAGGTTCAAGATAAGAGAACATGAGGCAAAGAAGACAGAGAGACGGGGATCAAAGAGAAGATGACATACAGGTCTAGGGGAAGTCTAAGGAGATCTAAGGGGACTAGGGCGAGAGTGAGGGCGAGGGTGAGGGCAAGGGCAAGGGAGCAAGGGACGAGGTTTCCAATGACAGGGCAGTCAAAGGAAGGCTAAAGAAAAGAAAAGAGTGGCGCAACCGGGTGTTGCCGAGGTGAGTTGTAACACATGTTGTGTCAGAGATAATGCCTGATGGGTTAGAGCTTGGAGAAATGGGGAATGATGTCACCAATGAAGACTACGAGTGCCTTGAATTCCTCATTTCATTGGAAGAGAGTCGATCTAAGCGAAAACTATTGCACCAAGGTGCTTGCATTGAGTGTGTACAGCAGCTGGAACAATTGGGAAGATTTGACCTGCGTATATCTGAATTAAGTTCCATCAACTCATGTTCGGTGGAGTATGATATCACAGGTACTGCCCAGTTGTTAGAAGATGAATGGAGGGCTGTCTACAGTCAATGTCTACAGTGCACGAGGCAGCTGCTGCATGCTGCACCTGCATACCACCCCAATGCACAAGCAATGGGTGTAGAAATTCACCCTGTCATACAT
Source organism: Boletus aff. mottiae (assembly GCA_038093895.1). Classification (NCBI taxonomy): domain Eukaryota; kingdom Fungi; phylum Basidiomycota; class Agaricomycetes; order Boletales; family Boletaceae; genus Boletus; species Boletus aff. mottiae. Next base: position 11,403 of record JBBPTD010000563.1, read on the forward strand.
GCAGTCAAAGGAGAGACTGATTCGCAACAGAGTGCGGATGCCATTCACACAAGTGTTCCAACTTACCCTATACTAGTCAGTCAAGGATTTCCAGCATTTGGTCCGAACACAATTTCAATTGCTGAGGAGATCATGAATGAGTACACTTTAAACAAGGAACAGATGTGTGCATATATGTTAATTACCTGACAGGCCATGCTAGATCACCCCTTTCCTCTTCAGATGTGCATAACAGGTGTAGGTGGGACAGGAAAGTCATGAGTCATTCAGGCACTCAAGGCATTTTTTAACAAGACTCAACAGTCTCAGCAGTTCTGAGTATGCTCTTTCATGGGCATCGCTGCTAAAAATGTGTCTGGATCTACTCTGCACTCAGCATTGAATCTGAATGACAGAAAAGGATCTAGATTATGTGCTAAGAGTCAGCGCAATCTTATAGTTAAATGGGATGGTGTCAATTTTCTCTTTGTTGACGAGAAGTCTGTGATTGGATGTAAGTTATTAGTCTCCATGCACGAGGCATTGTACATTGCAAAGGGGAATGATTTGCCATTCGGAGGTGTGAATGTCATCTTTGCAGGTGACTTTGGACAGTTACCTCCAGTTGGTCAACATACATTGTACAGTTGTGTGAAATGTCACAGTGTGTCTAACCCCAAGGTCCAAGCAGACATCTTTGGCAGGCTCTTGTGGCTTTGTGTTGAGGATGTTGTAAAACTGGTTCAAGTAATGCAGCAATCCAGTGAAAAGAATGAACTTTTTGTTGAGTTGCTGACATGCCTTCAATTGGGCAAGTGTACTGATTATGATTACCGTCTTCTACAGTCCAGACTCCTGTCAATGGTGAGACCATCATGGGAACAAGGGAGTTGGTTAGATGCACCCATTATTGTGCTGAGTAACAAATTAAAGATGTACTTAACGAGAAAGCGGTGCTGGCATTCACTCAATGTACAGGACAGCATGTTCATTGGTATGAGTGCATTGACACTGCAAATGGTGGAACCCTGATGGATGATGAATCAGAACATCTGCACTGTCTGCACTTGGGAGAGACATGCCATTGGTTAGGCAGGATCCCACTTGTTGTTGGCATGCCTGTAATGATTACTCATAACTTCAATGTAGAGGGGGGGATTGTAAATGGGTGCCTGGGCACACTTGTAAGCATGCAATATACACTTGACCAAAAAAGTCACTGACATGCTGTTTTGTGTGTAGTCCACACTCCCTCAACATCTATGGAGTGTCTACTGCATCTGCAGGAATATCAGTCTGTCGTCATGGCAGACACTATGGATATTAATATTCAGCACCCATTTCGGAAGGGTAGCCTTCACTTTAAGCGCACCCAGTTACCCATTGTGCCTGGCTTCGCAATGACAGCCCATAAATCCCAGGGAATGACACTTGAGCACACCATCATCAATCTTGAGGGTTGTATTGGAACTGAGTCACCATACATAATGCTTTCACAAGTAAAGACTTTGGAGGGAGTAATAGTGCTCAGACCTTTTTCATATAAGCGGATAACCTATCAACAAAGTGAGGATGTCAGACATGAGTTCAATAGGCTTGAAATTCTTAACCTACTCACCATCATACATTACTGCACAGGGGATGAATGATTACAAGCAGAGCAAGAACTGCTTGATCTGACAGGCAAAACTGCTCATATGCTGACAGTGTCAATGGATACTTTATCATCCTCTCTACTGCATGGAGGTAATGTTCTATCCATTTTGGATGATGTAGAATGGAAGGTCACAAACAGCTGTGCACCAATAGTCACTATGTCAAATAACACACATCCTAAACAAATCCAGAAGTGTCCCCTCAAATGGAGAGCATCTCAAGACATGCATGGTGATAGTGTGCATCATGCTGCTCACATGAGGTCATCTACAGCAACGTTCGAGTAGCACAGCATTTGTGTCTTACCACCAATCCATCTCTTTGGATGACGACCATGAAAATTTCACTTACACCTAGTTTACCACTGAGTCCAGAGGCACCAAATACGACAATCATTTGCTTGACTGCCTTCAGAGCTTCTTAGACTGTCCTTGTTTAGTACGGGGCATTGAAGATATTAAGTTTCATTGTGGTGGTAAATGTCTCACTGATTCCTTATGTCTTTCAGACTCCAGTATCTACTTAAGCCTGTTCCCACCAATATCACACTAGATTTCACACTCACGGTATCTCCCTGCTTCTTGTTGCTCACCCTCTACACTCCTGACAACTTGTTCCCTCTTCTTGTCCTCTTTAAATGCAGCTCCTCGATGTCATGGCATCCTTAGATGACAAAGAGCATGCAATCACTTATGACACTGTTTATGACAGTCTGCTCACCATTCTTCTTTGTCAATAAGAAGGATGGGAAGCTTCATCCCTATCAAGATTACTGATACCTCAATGAACATACCATTCACAACGTCTACTTGCTTCCCCTAATCTTTGACCTCATCGACAAACTCAAAGACACTAAGGTCTTCACCAAGTTCAACATACAGTGGGGATATAACAACATCCAAATCAAAGATGGACACCAATGGAAAGGAGTGTTCATCACTCATAAAGGACTCTTTGAATCCCTGGTCATGTTCTTTGGCCTCACAAACTCCCCTGCAACCTTCCAATGATTCATGAATGACTTGTTCCACGACATGATCTCTGAAGGGTGGCTTGTCATTTACATGGACAATCTCCTTATTTTCTCCCCAGACGAGGCCACTTACGTTGAACAAACCAAATGAGTTCTACAACGAATGGAAGAACTTGATCTTCACCTGAAGCTTGAGAAATGTTCCTTTGCAGTCAAAGAAGTAGAATATCTAGGAATGATCGTCAAACCTGGACAACTCGCCATGGACCCTGTTAAACTCGAAGGAATTGCCAATTGGCCCACCTCAACCAAAGTAAAGGAAGTCTGCTCATTCCTTGGCTTTGCCAATTTTTATCAATGATTCATCTCTGATTATTCCACTGTTGCACATCCCCTCATTGATCTCACCAAAAAGAACTCTGGATGGAACTGGACAGAAGCTTGCCAAAAATCCTTTGATGCTCTAAAGGAACTATTCCTCTCCAAACCAGTCCTTCATCTCCCCGATCCCTCCGCTCCCTTTGCAATTGCTACCAATGCTTTGAAATATGCCTTAGGAGCTATTCTTTTGCAGACTGATGTCAATGGCGATTGGCACCCCTGTTCCTATCTCTCTACTTCATTTTCCCCTGCAGAATGAAACTATGATATCTATGACTGTGAACTTCTGGCCATCATCAGAGCTCTCAAAGCATGGCATCACTACCTTCACGGATCCCCCTTTCCCCGTCCAGGTCTTCACTGATCACAAAAATCTCACGTACTTCCACCAGGCCCAGAACCTCAACTGACATCAAGCACGTTGGCTTCTAGACCTCACGGATTTTGACCTAAAAATGATCCACATCCTGGGCCGTCTTCTTGCTGGTCCCGATGCCCTATCTCGCCGCCCTGACCTCCATTCTGACACCCCAGATAACACAGGAACTGTACTCCTCCCTGGCACCCTTTTTGTCCATGTTATCGATGCTGCTTTGCATCGGAAGGTCTCATCCTCCTCCAAGGATGATCCCCTCATTCTGAATGCTCTGCATGCACTTAATGAATCAGTACCCCTGTTACGACTGGTCCCACTGTAGCGGCAATGGCCAGTGGAACCGAGAAGTAGAACCTTAACCAGCAGGTTGACCACGCGTTCGAGGGACGAAGGTAGAGGGCAGGATTCCTCAGGGACGGAGAGACGCGTAGTCATAAGGAGGAGAGGTTCATAGTTGCTGGCCTTGCTAGGGCAGATAATCGATGGGAGATGGGATTCAAGGTATCTACCCGAAGGTAGACTAAGATAGTGTACAAGGTACATAGGCGAGTGCTTATATAGTGTGTGTGGCTGCACACGGACCAAGACAAGAAAGGAAACAAGGACAAGGACAAAGAGATACGAGGAAGTCCGAGGAGATCTAGGGAACCAAGATAGTGGTACAGGGTCCGAGAGAAGACGAAGACGCAGGGATCACAAAGAAGAGAAGGCAGAGAGCCAAGGCAATGGTACAAGGTCCGAGATAAGAGGACACGAGGCGAAGAAGACAGAGAGACAGGGATCAAAGAGAAGAGAAGACAAAGAAGACAAAGGAACCCAAGATATGGGTACAAGGTCCGAGACAAGAGAACACGAGGCAAAGAGGACAAGGGAAACGAGGACAAGGCAAGAGTTCAAGGAAGAAAGACGATGTACAAGTCCAGAGGAAATCTAAGGAGATCTATAGGAGACGAGGGCGAGGGCGAGGGCGAGGGCGAGGGTGAGGGAACGAGGGGATGAGGGGACGAGGGGACGAGGGGATGAGGGGATGAGGGTTTCCAGAGACAGGGCGGTCAGAGGAAGTCTTTAGAGAAAAGAAAAGAGTGGCGCAACCGGGTGTTGCCGAGGTGAGTTGTAACAACCCCCCACATTCCATTCCAGGTTGTCTGATTGGGCCTTTGACAAGGGTGTCCTTATCTACAAGGGTCGTGCCTACATTCCTCCCAACAAATCCCTTCACCACTCCATTGTATCCCGCTGCCATGATCACACTTCCACCGGTCACCCTGGCTATCTCAAAACCTGGCAACTTGTCGCTGCTGAGTTTTGGTGGCCTGGTCTTGTGCAGTTTGTTCGCAAATACGTGGAAGGATGCTCCTCCTGCCAATAAGCCAAAGTGAACACCCATCCCACCATCCCCTCTACTTCTTCAATCCGCTCCTTAGCCTCTTGCCCGTTCCAGCAGATCTCTTGCAATCTCATCACTGACCTTCCCCCTTCTGCTGGCTTCGATTCCCTTTTGGTTGTGGTCGACCATGGCCTTACTAAGGGGGTAATTCTTTGTCCCACAAAGAAAACTGTCTCCACCCAAGGCATTGCCATGCTCTTTTTCCACAAGGTTTACAAATGCTTTGGGCTATATGACAAAGTTATCTCTGACTGAGGTCCCCAATTTGCTTCTGCCTTCGCAAAAGAACTCGGAAAACTCCTGAACTACAACCTCACCCTCTCCACTGCTTATCATCCTCAAACAGACGGTGAAACAGAATGTGTAAATCAGGAAATTGAAACTTATCTGTGTATCTACTGTGGAAATAACCCCACCTCTTGGTCTGAACACATGACCCATGCTGAATTTGCTCATAATTACTGCATTCATTCAGTAACCAACCAATCCCCGTTTTATCTCATGATGGGATATAAACCCCGTGCCCTTCCCACCATCATACCTGACTCCCATCTCCCTGCTGTAGAATCCCACCTCAAAGAACTTACCACTGCAAGAAACAAAGCTCTCGCTGCCCATGAGCTCGCTCACCAGGTAATGGCAGCTCGAGGAAATTGAGGTTTCATCCCATTCTCCAAGGGAGACAAAGTGTGGTTAGAAGCAAAGAACCTGAAACATTGCTCTCCCACTCCAAAGTTTGATCCGAAGTGAGAAGGACCCTTCATCATCACCAAGGTCTTATCTCCCCTCACTTACCAACTCCACCTTCCAAAAACCTGGAAAATTCATCCTGTCTTCCATGCTTCTCTCTTATCACCCTACCATGAAAACAGCATACACAGCCCAAACTTCCTGTCTCCATCACCTGACCTTATCCAAGGAGAAGAAGAATACGAAATAGAGAAGATCCTATGCCACCGCAGCCCTTCTTCTCACCACATGTTCCTGATCCAATGGAAGGGCTACTCCATGGAAGAAGACTCTTGGACCCCAGAATGGAACTTGAAAAATGCAAAGTCTGCCCTCCTAGATTATAAAAAACTCCACCCCTCCGTCTTCTCCCCTCCATAGCCCCTTCCACTACAAACACCATGTCTTCCCAACTGATCTCTCTCACCTCTGAATCTTCAGTTACTGCTTCAACTCTGTCTACCCCATCCTCCCCCACTTCCACACTTGCTGATCCCAGATGGGGCTCTAACCCTGTCGATGCCATCAAACCTCCCACCCACAATGTTACCTTCCACATCACTCCTGACGAAACTGTGCCCATGTCTATTCCCATCACCCATCCTGTTCCCCAGTCCCCCGTTACATCTCCTTCTGTTCCCCAGTTCCCCGTTACATCTCCTTCTGTTCCCCAGTTCCCCGTTACATCTCCTTCTGTTCCCTAGTCCCCTGTTACATCACCTTCTGTTCACTTCATTCCCCCCCCTGCACCTAGCCCTAGACCCATCCTCACTGTTGACATTTCCATCTATGCCAATGCTGTCAGAGATGGAACCCCTTCTCCTTGCTACATACATAAACAATGTTGCTCACTATATCTGCAATATTGGCATGGCAATTCCCATTGACTCCCACCTTGACATGAACTCCACCTTCCTAGCCTTATATAAGGCATTCCATCAGACCCAATGCTTCTCCCTCATTATCAATGAGATCACTGCCTTCTCCACAGACCACATAGATCACAATTGGGTATCATCTACCCAACAGAACATCTTATGTGAACTCCACCAAGTAATGTACCAGATGGAGTTCAGAGAATTCCTCCAAGACATTGACAGATATGCCATCAAGCTCGCTGCTTCCAGAATTGGCAATTCTGGAACTTATCCTTTACAACATGATGACAATAGTTCCTCATCCCCTTCCTACCATTCGGCACGCTCACCATCCACCCCATCTGCCTCTTCATCTGCCTTATCTCCTGAGGAACTCCACACCATGAACAAAGCAGAAAGAACCCATACTCATCAGAGTCAGTTGCACTATGGCCACCTCCACACCAACCCCCTTCTTCCCTCCAACCCGAGATACCGTGACACTTGTTTTCAATGCCACTGCCTTGGGCATATCCACCACAACTGCCCAGTATACCAATGCCCCATCATGAGCTGTCATCAATGGGCCCCGGGACATACCCAGGTGAATTGCCCCATTGCCACCCGCCATCCTACCCTCCTCAGTTGGCTCTCTGCCACTCGCCCCCTGGGACATCAACCCTTAGCTGCTCATATCTCTGGTCATTCCTAAGGAACACCTGCACCTGATTCATTTCATACCCCCTGCTGCAGTTCAAACACCTCCTCCAGTTCTTCTCACTCCTCTCATTCCTTCCGTTCCTACCAATCCTCCAACTCGGGATGCAGTCTCCCTATTCCCCCTCCTTGCAGGCCTGCCTTCCCCAGGCGCTCTACCCCCTCCCCAGAACTGGATGATGTCATTGATGAAACCGGTTATGCCAACATAACTGGTTTGCCGGGATACTCATGCTCTGCTTTCTAAATGCCTTTCGACATACAGTAGTCTTAGGTCTAACATGGGGGTAATGTTACAACTTGTTCTTTTTACACTTGTACTCGTATCGAACTCGCCAGTTCAATTCTCAACTCTGGACATTATTTCCTTTGTCGCTGACTCACCCACATTTACTCATCTGTTATCTGTTATCTCACTTGCTTTGTCAGTGACTACTTCCTCCACCTTCCATTCTATTCTATGACTTTCCATGCCTGTCCTAACTATGCCTACTCTTAACCTTGTAACTGGATATATAAACCCATGATACCTATTCCTTGTATCTTAGCTTAGATCTCCTCAAATCCCCTTGAATCACATCTATTTGTCTTGGCTCCTTCTGGTTTAACCTCCAGTCGCCTTGAACCCTTGATTGAGTCTGTTCCCACTCTAAAGAGGAACATCTTCCTTGGACTTCATGCTACCATTAAGTGCACACTATCTCTTCAAACCTTCAACTTAGTCTTTCAAGGCTATGCTCATCCCTACCCAGGCCAAGTGTAACATCAGTCGCCATGTACAACCTCACTGGCAGTGACATGGTGTTCCTGCTCATTTCATAGTCATTTAACATACCGCCCCAGTGTCTTTCACAACTTCAGCAATGTCATATCATCTTCAAACAGAACTTTCAGGACATACAAAAGACACTTGAGAGGAAGTGATTTGATACAACCTGTTACAACTCATGGCATCACATGATGTCATTCTTTTCTTTTCCTAGAAACCCCCATCCCCGCCCCCTCATCTCCCTGTCCTCTCATCCTCCATCCCCTCGTCCTCGTCCCCGCCCCCTCATCTCCCCATCCTCTCATCCTCCATCCCCTTGTCCTCATCCCTGCCCCCTTGTCCTCATTTCCTCATCTCCCTTAGATCTCTCCAGAACCCCCTATGGACTTATACGTCGTCTTCCCCCTTGAACTCTCGCCTCGTCTTCATCTTCTTTGCCTTGTGTTCTCTTGTCTCGGACCTTGTACCCATATCTCGGGTCTCTTCATCTTCTCTTCTCTCTGATCCCCGTCTCTTCATCTTCTTTGCCTCATGTTCTCTTATCTTGGACCTTGTACCCATATCTCGGGTCTCTTCATCTTCTTTGCCTCGTGTTCTCTTATCTCGGACCCTGTACCCATATCCCAGTTCCTTGTCTTCTCTTCCCTTTGATCCCCGTATCTTCGTCTTCTCTCGGACCTTGTACCACTATCTTGGTTTCCCAGATCTCCTCGGACTTCCTCGTATCTCCCAGTCTCTGTACTTGTTTCCTTTCTTGCCTTGGTCCGTGCACAGCCACGATCCCTATATAAAGTCCTTGTCTATGTACCTTGTACCCCATCTTAGTCTACCTTACAGTGGACACATTGTACCCTTGTATCAACATCCTTGCTCCTCTATGCCATCTACCTAGTAGGCTAGCAACCATGAACCTCCTTCACTCGTGACTATGCATCCCTTTGTCCCTGAGGAAACCTGCCCTCAACATTCGCCCCCCTTGAACACATGGCCAACCTGCTGGCTAAGGTTCTACTTCTCAGTTCCACTGGCTGCCGCTGCTACAGTGGGACCAGTCATAACACAACCCAAGCACATTGCATCCAGTATGCACATCCATAAAACGAATCTGTCAGGACTTCCATGACCAACAATGAACATCTGCACCATCGAGGCACATGCAGGAAGATTCTTGCATGCATGCACTGCACACTCACCTGAGGACAGATGCAAGATGAGAGTGTCCTGCATAGAATCTCGATTGCCCTGAAGAGTGACACCATGAGCAAATCCAACAGAAAGCAGACCACCACAAGTGAGGCCTTCCACATTGTTCACAATGACACACACATTTACATCAAGAAGCTGTACACTAGCACACCCAATTTTGTAATCTTCCAACATAGAAACTAGCTTTCGCCACACCACCTTGGCACCTGATGTAACCAGGCCAATTGCCTGTGCAATGTCAGCAAGCTGAACTGTAGAACATTGACTGTGAGGTCACAAAATAGCATCGACAAGTATCATTACAACCTCTCCCTGGTTCTGAATACCACACAGAACTTCAGTACAAGCCGGATGACAGTTGGAAGACACATTGATACCTCCAGAGTTGTTTTGTCCATCATGAAACCATACATTATTATCACAGTCAATCATCCTCATTATGAAATGGTTATTACCAAAATATATTACACCTTTAAGTTTGAGTATTGTGTTTCTATTTTTTTTCTGAATTTTTATATTTGAAGAGATATGAAACTGAGATGATAGAGAAGGTATATCAAAAGTGACAAGATGGGGAACATTGGGCAGATGGATTTCATTATTGAACACAATGTCACATATATGACAGACAGGGGAATCATCAATCTTAAACATAGATTTGATCCATTCAGAAGTAGAGGTGCCAGTTTCAGGAAGATAGGAGCATGTAAATATAAATAAACAAGTACAATTAAAAAATGCAGAATTGACGAATTCTCTGCCAAACGGAACTGTAACTACCCCCTACAGAACCCACTACTAACGTAGCGGGAATTTTCCGTGCAGCACAGAGGTGATCATGATGTGCACCGTAGACATGTCCATGCGAACCTTTCTATTTGAAACCTAGAAAATCGTCAGCGAATCCTGATGGGAAGCTTTGAAACAAGGGAATGTCTAGCAATTTGGTACGTCGAAACAAAATACTACGTCTTGGTGTATCACATCTCATTGGGCGGTTTCAGACTTGGGACAACCGGTGGTTATAAATACGCACCTCTACTTCTGAACCAGCTCCGAATCCATTCCAACATCATGATCTACGCCACTCATGTGATTGCCTTCATCTGTCTGCTTGCACTCGCGACCTCCTTGCCCCATTCTGAGCGTGAAGAGCGCAACGTGGGGGCCCAACCACAAACAGTAGTGATTACTTCCCCCGCCTATGGCGATAAATGGTGTGTCGGGAGCGAGGTAAATGTCCAATGGTATATTGACACATTCTTATACCACGTACTCACCTATATCGAGCACTTTGCAGGTATATCATCCCTACTCCCTATGTCACCGGTACCACGGGTACTTTATATCTCAATCGACAACTTGGAGATATTTATGTGTTGGATACGGGTAAGTCTCTGACCCAGCTCACTAAGCATCACCACTGAGCAGGCATCTAGAAAATCCGCCAGCCAGCAATTTTTTACTTGCCGCGGGGCAGGTTAATATCACAGCACCTACCAACAAATCCCCTGGGACGTACCAACTTATCAGTAAGTTATGATGCACTGGCATGAGCAACACTATCGCACCTGACTTGTTTAAAAAGTGTATCCAGCTAACTATCCAGATCTGACCTTGAGCAATCTCTTCGAACTCGTGTATTGTTGGAAGAGCCAACCAACCCCCACTACGAGTTTTAATCCACAGAAGACCCCCTAGGTAATCCAGTCGTGCACAATTCATTGTAACTACGACTCTAAGCTGCAAATATTCTCTAGGCACAGATTACACAAAGGTAGGGTACAGGATCAAGCGAAGGCAGAGTATAAAAGTGGATTTGACGGTCTGAAAAGTGGCAGCCACTCCTCCAAACACATATCCCTTTTTATAATCTCCCTCTTTATATGCTTTCCCTCCATTCCCTTCCATAGTGGCAGAGTGAGCTGAATAAGCAACGGAAGGGAGGTCTTGTAGGAGATACGGCCGCCAACTTCACCCCCAGAACACTAGGCAACGATACTCAAGGTCTTTCCAATGGTCCAGCAAAAGTCCAATCACTCGTCGCAAGGCTACCGGTGCTCTCCGACTCGGAGGAACTCCTTTCCCGC